>QLTV01002419.1:7020664-7040409 GCA_003457575.1 Thermophis baileyi | reverse complement strand
GGAAAGGAAAGGAAAGGAAAGGAAAGGAAAGGAAAGGAAAGGAAAGGAAAGGAAAGGAAAGGAAAGGAAAGGATTGAGGTTACCCACTGTCCCAACTACTTGCTTAAGCTCCATCCATTATTAACACCCTTGCCTCATTTTTGTGGTTTTTGCCCCAAAGAAGCCAATATTTCTTGCCACTAAGCAAACTCAGTTTTGGACAGAGAGGGAATTGATTCCTTCCCCCTTTTCTAAAGGGTTCTTGCTCCTGCAAAATGAGGTACATGGTAATATTTCCCCTTTCTGTACTTAGCAGTATTTTGGATTATCTCTGAACATCACTAAGAGAAAAATTTAGGGAGAGGATCACCCAACTCTATTTTGAGTTTAATTAGTTTCTAAACCATTCTTTTAAAATTCTCAGAGCATTTTCCATTTTTAGTTTAACTGGTTGTAGAAAAAAAGCAGCAGTTTCCTTATTCCATAGGTCTTGTAGCTGATTTATTTTTGTGAAAAAAAGTTCACTTTTCTGGTAGGTAGATGATTCTAGACGGTGTCACATGCATTGATTCTCTTGAACTTAGAGGTATGAGTATTCAGTTTTCAAATGAGCAAAAGAGCAGTTTTGAGCCTGGTTTTTTTTTATATATAATAACTTGTTACAGCACAGAGCTGTTATCCCCAGCCAATCTTGGCATTGTAAGCTACTTTCAAAATGCTGCTACAGAAACCAATTGAAATTGGCAACTCGTGGACACTTTAACCTGTAGCTTGGAAAGCAAGCTCTCTCTCCCCATCCACAGTATGCCATTTATTTAAGAACTCTTCTTTGGATTGTGGTGGGGAAAAAACATCCTAAAATAACTCTTGATGGCCTAAATGATGGTTTAATTGATACTACAATGTTTCTGGATTCTATGCTTTGGAGACAAAGAGCCCTGACATAAGTTTAAATAGGTATAGTAATGTAATACAGGTAGTCCTTGACTTACAACAGTTCATTTAGTGACCGTTCAAAGTTACGTCACTGAAAAAAAGTGACTTATGACTGTTTTTCACACTTATGACCATCACCATGGTCACATCATTAAAATTCAGATTCTTGGCAACTGACTCGTATTTATGACGTTTGCAGTATCCAGGAGTCATGTGATCACCTTTTGAGACCTTCTGACGAGCAAAGTCAATGGGGAAGCCAGATTCGTTTAACAACCGTTACTAATTTGCCAACTGCAGTGACTCACTTAACAACTGTGGCAAGAAAAGTCGTAAAATGGGTCAAAACTCACTTAATTTTGGGCTCAGTTGTGGTTGTACGTTGAGGACTACTTATAATTTATTGAATAATGTTCCAGAGCATTTCAAGTTACCTGGATAGATATATGTGTGTTTGTTAGTGTTACCTTTATTTTAACATATAGGGCATGCAGTAGAAAGTAGTTGCTTGGTAACAAAGCTGAAGATAATAAAATCCTAATGAGATCTTAAATCTTTAGGTGAGAGTTCTTTTTTTACACGCTATTTCTGCCTTGTTTAGGAGTGTTTGTGATAAGGCTGTTCAGGCTGTTTTAATCATCCTTGAAGTATCTTGTTCCTAAGGAACGAGATCTTTCTCACAGATCAAAGGGAGAAGTTCTCAGTGTCTCTCGCATGCCTCTGCGTAACCAAGTGATTTGAAGCCACAAAAGCAGTTTCAAATATACAATACTCATCAGTATATTGAGTCTACAAAGTGTGCAAGTTGGTATAGTGTAAGACAACCTAGGTCTAACACTAGACCTAGGTGCATTGTTAGGGCAATTACTTATTTCAACAATGACCATCCCACTGATTAGCTACTGTATGATGGAGGTTCACTTGAGGAATCTAGCCAGACCGGCCATGACAGGCTTGAGCAAAAGTTGACACAAGAGTTACTGCAGAGACAAAGTAAGTATCCATTTAATAAAAAGATTAACCTGATTAAGAAACTTTTTTTATTAAAAAAAACTTGGAAAGAAGAGAAAGCTATGAAAAGTCTGGCTAAAGGGTTGCTATTCGATCTAGAAAGGAGTTATTATCAGGCACTGCTAGAACATAAAGTAGCTCATGAGTGAATAAAGTGGGCATCTGTTTCTAAATTGTGCTCATTTATCCACTAACAAACAGGAGGAATTTACTACTTCAGACCCACCCAACCTCTTAAGAGGTGGGTAAATAATAAAGTGCTAGGCAGTTATTTTAGGCTTAGATGGCTCACACTTCCAATTTCTCCTTGCAGTGTGTCACTTGCGTCAGTGGTAGCATTAAAAGCAAGTACTGAATTCACAGAAACACTGTTGATAGCACATACAAGGGAAATTATTCCATACACAGGAAAAATGGCCTGAAGGTCTGATAAAGCCCAGTGTTCTCAGCTAGAGGGTTTAAAGTTTGGAGAAATTATTTTAAATGATATGCCACATAAAGAGAATTAGATTTTGTGATGTCTGGTAATGTATAGTATACTGAAGGAAACAGCTCACTTTAAAATTCCTAATGTTTATAAATGTTTGATGCCCATACAGCTGGTAAAGTTTTTTCCCTGTGAGAGAAGATAGATTTGCTGATAATGGTTGTATGCTTTGAATAGCGGGGCATTGAAGATTAGGGCTTGATTGTGCTCATCCAGAAGTGCTGGTAGGTATTTGATAACCATCCAAAATCTGCAGTCCTTCTATTGCCTTGTGTGTGTAGCCAGGAGCTTGTTACCCCAATGTCACAGACCCTCTATTGCAGGGGTGTCAAACTCAAGACCCACGGGCCAGATCTGGCCTGTGAGGTGCTTAGATCTGGCCCACAGAGCAGGCCTGGAAATATCAAAGGACTGGCCCACGGTGCCTCTGCCAACCAAAATGGGCCACGGGGGGGGGCACGTGCGCTCCCCCTGCGGCCCATTTTCAGCCTCCATGGCCTTCTCCAGCAGTCTGCTGGCCAAAAACAGGCTGCGTGGAGGCCCGCGCGGCCCCCACCTAGCCCGTTTCTGGCCAGCAGACTGCTGGAGGAGGACTGGATTGGACTCGATTACAATTATGTGGTCTCAAGTAAGTGCCTGATCTGGATAGAAAACAAGCAACATCCTATGTTAATACTACATTTTAATGCCGTATTTTACATACTGTAGGTCCATTTAATCTACAATCAACAATCTATAATTGACAGCCATTTCTATTTACTATCCTGGAAATTTACCTCTGCTGTTAGATCTTGTATTATCATGTTATTTATGCTATTGTATTTTTATTATTAGTTGAATAATAAAAATACAATAGTATAAATAGCTTTTCTACCTGGAAAAGCAATTTACTATTAAACAATGGGGTATAAATTTAGAAATAAAAAGTTTAGTGGAGTATGAACAATAAGTAATAAATGTTTGCCAGTAATATTTGGTAGAAGAGATAGGAAAATGGTTATAGTAAAGAACTGTGGAAAGAAAGAAGGGGAAAAATGCATCTTGAGCCTGTGACAAACACCCACCATGGCCATGCCCACCTCGGCCACACCCACCATGACAAAGCACACACATGGCCCTTCTGAGGTAAAACACAACCCTGATGCGGCCCTCAATGAAATCCCCTGCTCTAATGGCTTCCAAAAGTCTCTAGCAGTAATTCAAAGTAGTAGTTGTATCCTATAAAGCCCTACTGTATATGGCTTGGCATCTCAGAACTGCCTTCTTCAACAAAGAATCAACTGTCAGACTCATTTGGCCATGGAGAAGCTGCTTGATGGTACTCCACTTACATGAAGTGAGGGATACAGAGAATCAGAGGTACTGCTTCTCAGTCATGGTACCTGTTCTATGAAATGGTACCTCCCCTTGGAAAACAGACTTGACCTATCTTTAATTTCTTTTCAGAAGTTATTGAAAAATGAGCTCTCCCAGATAGCAGTTGCTAAGATGACGCCATTCAGGTTTAATAATTGATCATAATGGTGTTACTTTTGATCTGGCTTATTTTATTTGATATTTTTCCAACATAATTACTTACTAGTTTAATTCCTTATTATGTATGGTTTATTCATTTACTTGTTTATTGTGAATATTTTAAATTGATGTATAACTTTTGGCCATGTACTAGGATTCTGAGTAGATTACAGATACATACCAGTGTAGTAAATGATGATGATAGTAATATTAATAGTTCCTAAGGATATGAGTGTGAAAGAGAAAGAAAGAGGATGTATTTTTTATTTCTATTATTATTGGGTTTGTTTGTTTGTTTGTTTGTTTGTTTGTTTGTTTGTTTGTTTGTTTGTTTGTTCGAGACAGATAGATCACTGGAAATTGTAACCTCCTGGCATTTAGTTCTTTGTTGTTTCAAACTCTTCTGTGCCAAAGGCTTAATATATATTATTTTATTCATCTGGTGTAGCACATATGCAAATGTTGTTTACTGCAAGTTTATATTCAATTTAAGTGTGTGTTTTTTTGTTTTGGGGAAGCATGTTGGGGTTTTTTATGCATGAAAGGCTGGATTTTCATGAACAGAAGTAAAGAACCCAAAGGGCAGAGAATTATCATCCATACTCAGAACATAGCAAAGATGAAGAAATGGGATATAAATTAAATAAGTAAAATAAATTACACCAATATAGGCAGGTGGTTTATAGGATTCACATTATTGTGAAGGAGGATTTTCAGTCAAGGAGGAAGATATATGTCAAACTTGAGATCTCTCTAAGAACACAGATATATCTATCTCTCGCGATCTCTCTCTCTATCTCTCTCTCTCTCTCTCTCTCTCTCTCTCTCTCTCTCTCTCTCTCTCTCTCTCTCTCTCTCTCTCTCTCTCTCTCTCTCTCTCCCTCCCTCCCTCCCTCCCTCCCTCCCCACACACACCTTACAAGGTTGTTGTTATAGGGAAAATAGGAGGAAGAAGTATTTGGTATGTTTGTTACCCTATTTATAAAAATAATAAAGGTGGAAAATAAACAAGTTATACAACCAATGCCAGGCAATTTTTTTTTAAATGATCTGCTTTTCCTTATAGTTTCAATTCAGTTTAATAAAAGGGGTTTTGGTTTGAAAATTCTTACAAAGAAGAAAACATTTGCAATGGATAGAATGTGGTTCTTTACACATACTTGGTTAGGAAATGGGCCAGTGGTGAGGGGCATTGTAAATGTCTTAAATGACTTTTTCAGGAACTTTTCAAATAGCTTCCATCCTCACAACTGCATTCCCATCATCCAAAAGTATCCTAATCTTACTGCAAAATAAATTTATGGGCACATCTGCTAAAGCATCATCAACCTAATTTTTCAGCATTTTGGACTTTGTAAACAAATAATGTGAAGCTTGGCTTTGAACTTCTCTATAGCAGCCTAAATTAGAAGGGAAAACTTTTGGTTGTGCCTGTAGCTAAACAGTGGGGGGTAAGAACATGATGGTGATTTACAGCCAATAACAGAGATTTATGAAGAAATAATGATCTATTTTTCTCTCCACTCACCCCAATATAAACTGCAGCCAGCAATTGTACTGGCTATCAATTAACATCTGGCCTCAATTCAAAAGACCCTAAATGTGCTGGGTGTGGCATATTGTAGCCTTAGGTTCTCTTTTCTGTGCCTGACCTCAGCCTCTTCTTATCCTTCCAGCCTTTATAGAAAATAGTAAGGGTGTGAGCTAAACTATTCTCACTTACAGCTATAGAGAATTCATTGCCCTGAGAAATGCAACCATGATTCTGCTTGTTTTCTTCATTTTATTTATTCCACAATTCTGTCAATTCCCATTCATTTGAGGCCGACATGTTCACGTGGCTACTCGTGAACTGCTGCCCTGCATATCATTCATGGAATGGTCATGCAAATTAATTTTATCATTTTAGGGAATCAGAATACTCAAACTCTGAGAACTTTCCTTAAAGACATTTTGCTTGATGCCCAGTTCATAACAATCATTCATTATTAAGGTATTTTTTGACCCAACATGTTAGTCCTTCCCCCAAAATAACAAATTTCTAGAACAGCTTACACTGAAGTGTAGCACCATTTCTAATTCCCACAGTTGCCATCCAGATTAGTGGAAAAGAATAGTTCAAGTAGCAATAGCAATAGCACTTAGACTTATATACCGCTTCATAGTGCTTTACAGCCCTCTCTAAGCGGTTCACAGAGTCAGCATATTGCCCCCAACAATCTGGGTCCTCATTTTACCCACCTCGGAAGGATGGAAGGCTGAGTCAACCTTGAGCCGGTGAGATTTGAACCGCTGAACTGCAGCTAGCAGTCAGCTGAAGTAGCCTGCAGTGCTGCACTTTAACCACTGCGCCACCTCGGCTCTTTTAAACTAGTACCCCACCCAAAGTGCTGCTTTGGATTTCTCTTGCATTCTTTCTAACTCTGAACAGGATATACAGCAAGCGGAAATGAGTGACAGTCAATCAGCAAGTCTGATTTAGAATGTTTTACTTAACTAGTATAATTGTTTCCTGCTGTATCACTGCCAAAACAGGACTAAGTCACTCTTTGAAGCTATTCCTTCATTTTTAGTTGCTAGGTTCTCTTTCATTTTTCAGTGTTCCCTAAAACAAATTGCTGATTTAAATAAATATCTCAAACAGAATTTCCACTTATCTTGTCAGATATAGTTTGTCACATGTTTCTGCTTAATGTCATATCTATTGCCGACAGTCTTGCCCTTTCAAATTCATTAAGTCAGACATAAGGCCTCTAACTTTTTATTTGCTTCATACTCTTCCAAAGATTCTCTGTTTATTCCAAAAATGTACTTAGTTGAGATCCGCAGGCCACAAAAAGATATTTCATTTGTTGTAATGGAGTCTGGGACCACAGAACCCTGTCTCTGAACCTTCTGTATTTGTGCTTCAAGCTGTGAACCAATTCACTAAAATCCTTCTGCAGAAATTAGACACAGCTGAGATTTTTGAATATGACCCAATAAAACATAGACTGGGTTCTCAAACATTTTAATGGTAACAGTGATGATAGCCTACCTGACCTAACATATGTGAATGTGAAGGCTATAACAGACCAAGAAGAGTGAGTCAACCTTTATTCTCTTTGGATTGATTCAGAAATGCTACGATTCCTCACAAAAGGAAGGAGTATTTCCATGCTGATCTGAGAACTCATGAAATGCATATACCCCATTCATTTTTATCACTACAACATTCGGACCACCCCACCATACATGAACAATACTGTAGAAGGGAATAATAATGATGTAATGGGTTATCTGGCATGGTTGAAAAGCTTAATCGTCTCTGCAAAGTTTGTCTTAAAATCATCAGCAAGTTTATAGGGGTTGCCAATCCCCTTTTGTTCATCTGACTTCATTGAGAAGAGACCTCAAGTCCATATTGAAATGGGCCTTCAGAACACCTCCAAAGAAAAGAGGTTCCTGACTGCACCACATATCACCTTTGCATGGATAAATTCAACCTGCAACTTAATGCTTCCCATTCTTACTGAACATGTGGCTGATAAATAGGTCATTGGGGTGGATCCACCCTATAAGGACTTTCTTGCTGTCCTTATATAGGTTGGAGATTTGCTCAAATCCTTTTCTCAATGCAAACCTTTCCAGCATCTGTTCCTTTTCATAGTTTGTGGAATCATATGACTGATACAAAAGCACAGCACTCCATAAGTGCTTGTTAGTTTTTAATCGGAATGTGCGAGTTGCTTTTGGAGCCTGGTGTCATTTAACAGCATCGTTTGCTAAATGGAAAAATTGGCTGAAGCAAGGAGGTGCCAAATGAAGAGGAATGACAGTTTTTAAAAGATGGTTACATGGCAGATCTGTTCCTAATAAATAAGCCATGTATCAACTGTAGTGGATATATTTGCACAAACACTGATACATGTACTCCTATATATCATGAGAATTGCCTTGTGAGCAAGGAATATAAATCATCATTTTATGGGCAGTGCATGGGGGAATTACCTCCTGTGATTTAGCCTGCATGTCAATAGGCAAGAAATGTCACTGGAAAATTGTGGTGGATTTTCTCTTGTGCACACTGATATGCATACTCATTCATTCATTTTTCTCTGTTTACTTGACATTTATTTTTGTTTGTCTCATTCACATAAGTGGAAGTTCACATCTTTCAGGAATATAAGATGAAGCAAAAAGAGGAATTTACAGCTAAAACATTCATATCTGCGTCCATGGTGTATTTTTACTTTTTTTTCTGCCAGGTCCCTCTTCAGTCCCTCCTCTTCCACACAGTTGTGTTTTAGTTTACCTTAATATATTACATTTTATTGGCCATAGCAGTAAGGAATTCTTTTGGGCAAGAGACACGTTTGGGATTTTGAAATAATATAGTGAATGCATTCACAAAAGATTTGCAGGGTGAAAATCACTTTATCATAAATTCTATGGAGATTCTCAGTCATCCAGGTCATGCTTGTCCTAAAGGTGCTTTTTCAGGAGGCAACTGGACTTTTCTTGTTTTTTCTTTGAAGATGTTTCGCTTCTCATCCAAGAAGCTTCTTCAGCTCTGACTGGCTGGTAGGGAATGGGAGGATTTATATTCCTTGCAGACAGCTGGTAATTTGCATCCATTGAGGCACTTGGAGGTTTATCTGGGTCCTCAGGGTCACCTGAGTTGTGTAAATGTTCCTGTAGTCTACAATTTTTCTCTGGAAATCTGTTCATACTCCCACACCATTCGAAGGGTGTTCATCCCAAAGTGCATGGCTAAAAGTCTATGGAGATTTTCAGTCATCCAGGTCATGGTTGTCCCAAAGGTGCTTTTTCAGGAGGCAACTGGACTTTTCTTGTTTTTTCTTTGAAGACATTTCGCTTTATCACAAACTGACTTCCATGGTATAGGATGCTCTCAACTACTATTCCTGGTATTTTAAGATACCCAAAAGCATTCCTAAAAATAAATACAACTCTACAAGTTGGTGCTTTGTTTGATCATATGTCAAATGCTTATTCGTTTTTATTAAAATTATTAGGTAGCAAGAAAATTATTTGGAGGCATAGTGAGGCATCCATGGAAACATTTAGATCTTCATGGATTCTTTCAAAATCTCTGTGGAAAGGTTGCAACTAACTTGCAACTATAGCATTGAGTGGAAAGATTTATTGAGTTGCACTTGATGACACTGTGTTCCATGTACTCAGCAGGTTCTGTGATAGGCAGTCTATTTTCTTCCAGAAGTCTTGAATTACAATTCCCATTACCCCAAATGTGAGGAATTCTGAAAGTTGTACTATTCAATTCAATATAGTTTATTACAGTCATAGACCAGAGACCAGAACAAATAAAAACACTACGTTGTACTACAAACAGCCGTTAGAAATCAGATGGAAGTGAATATGGACATCTGAAATAAAAGAAGTACTAGGAAGGAGTCCATATTTATCCATGATCCATGATAGGAGATGAAAAGAGAACCGTCATGTTGTATGAACAATAGTAAGAGAAAGACAGTCTTCAGGTCTATCCTTCCCCTCTGGTGTCTCTTTTTTTTTTTCTGCCATGCAGAATTATTCCTCCCTTTTTTACTAGTAATTTTATTAAATATTTTATTAAATATTAAATAAAAGAAAGAGTAGAAGATACAGAAAAAATAAAGAGAAAAGAGTGTGCGTGTGTGTGTGTGTTTGTATGTATGTGAGAGAGAGAGAGAGATTTCTGATTTCATCACAACAAATATAAACAATTTTAGTAATTTCCTAAAACACAGCAAATGATCTCTCCTTCCCATATCCCATCTCTTATCTATAAACAAATCCATACAGCATTGATATTGGTAAAGCCCATTAAGGTTTACTGGAGAAAACATAACCTTGATCAAATAAGTCAAGTTTAAGTGTTCTTCTTTAATCATAATCTTTTGTTCCCTCTAGTTCTCTCTAATGTCTAATTTTCAAAATGTCATCTTAGTATGTTTGGAAACAAAAGCGTTTTCCCATGGGAAGGATTCTTTACAATTAATTCCAAAATCTTATTTCAAATTTGACCCTATCTGGACCCTTAGTCCATTTGTAACTTTCGAAATTCAGAGTTTGAATCAGCCTTTTGTTCCTTATTTTCCTCCCAATTTTTTAAAGTTCTTAAACTTGTAGTTAAAAATTTGACTGAGGAAAACTCACCCAGTGCTATAAAACTTGATAATCCAAAGGTTCCTAAATAGTGAGAAAAACAAATCATTTCCAAAAGTGATTAGAAAAGTACCGTAAGTATGTGAACTTAGTGTCATTTCAAAGGCACTGACTGCAGTTTGAGTATCTTGTGGTGTCTTATGAAGAGCAGTTGTCTGGAGCAGTTGTAGATGATCTCATGTCTTCTCCTTGCTCTTCATTCTGCTACAGCTGTCAACTTTGCTTTTTATGGAGCCATCTTCCATCCACCATTTCTTCCCTGTAGTCCAAGTATCATTTTGTGGCAGTGGTTCAAGATGAGATGTGGATTTTTTTTACAAAAGTCTACAACACCAAAAGGTGTTCAGCTTTAACCATCAATTTAATGGGGGTGTTATTTTATGATATTTTGTCCAGCAGTAGGAATCACTGTGAAATTACTGAGGCTACATAATCAGGCAAAGTTTTGAATAAAATGATGTGCTTATGTATAATTTTTGTCAAAAGTGCTATTGATGGAGATTGTATTAAAAACTGCAGAAGCAGAAAGCACAGACAGATGGCTACATTAAAGCACAATCACTAGCCTTTCAGCTGGCAGAAAAGTATGCTGGCATAACATTTGCTGCCGCAAGAACTGAGTTCTATACTGCCTCAGCTGTGCTGACCTTATTGTCTGAATGTGGGACAATTTAAGGGAAGGGATTTGTGGATTCCCTGGACTTTGTTTCTCCTCCCATTGAGTGTCATCTGCTGGCAGGAAGACAACCATCTACTACTCTCTTTAGTGTATGATGGAGTGGGATTGTTTTATTTATTTATTTATTTTATTTGTCAAGCATGTATAAGATAACAGATATACTGTAAGTATAAACATGATTATGAATACAGGAAATGGATACGAATAAATGGGGACCGTAGGACAGGGACGGTAGGCACGTTGGTGCGCTTATGCACACCCCTTACAGACCTCTTAGGAATGGGGTGAGGTCAACAGTAGACAGTCTAAGGTTAAAGTTATGGGGGTTTGGGGATGAAACCACAGAGTCAGGTAGTGCATTCCAGGCATTGACCACTCTGTTGCTGAAGTCATATTTTCTGCAATCGAGTTTGGAGCAGTTTACTTTAAGTTTGTATCTATTGTGTGCTCGTGTATTATTGCAGTTGAAGCTGAAGTAGTCATTGACAGGTAGGACATTGTAGCAGATAATTTTGTGTACTACGCTTAGGTCAGACCGAAGGCGTCATAGTTCTAAGTTATCTAAGCCCAAAATTTCAAGTCTGGTGGTATAAGGTATTCTGTTGTGAGCAGACGAGTGGAGGACTCTTCTCGAGAAATGTCTCTGGACTCGCTCAATTGTATTAATGTATGATATGCAGTGCAGGTTCCAGACAGATGAGCTGTATTCGAGAATTGGTCTAGCAAAGGTTTTATATGCCCTAGTTTGCAATACAATATTACCGGAGAAGAAGCTTCGCAAGATTAGGTTGACAACTCTTAATGCCTTTTTGGCAATGCTGTTACAGTGAGCTCTGGCACTTAGATCATTAGTTATGAGTACTCCAAGGTCCTTGACAGGGTGAGGGTCATCTACAAGGTTGTATCTGCCCAGCTTGTATTTGGTGTTCTGATTTTTTTTGCCAATGTGTAAGACAGAGCATTTGTTGGTTGAAATTTGGAGTTGCCAATTGTTTGACCATTCTGACACATAGTCAAGGTCGCTTTGTAGGGCAGCAGCATTGTCAGTGGTGTTAAATAGTTTTACATCATCAGCTTAGAGAACGCAGTTGCTTGTAATATGATCACAAGGGTCATTTATGTAGAGTATAAAGAGTGTGGGTCCTAAAACGCTGCCTTGGGGGACACCGCTGTTAACAGGTACAGGGTTTGATAGGGCGCACCCTATTTTGACTACTTGTTGCCTGTTTGACAGGAACGCAGCTATCCACTTATGCAGGGATCTGGAAATGCCATAAGATTTTAGTTTTAGAAATAGTTTGTCGTGTACCACTGAATCAAAGGCTTTGCGGAAGTCTATGTAAATTGCATCTATTGCTTTACCCTGGTCGAGTTGTGTAGTCCATATGTTTTTGCAGTGTAGAAGTTGCAGATTATAGGACAAATTTTTCCTGAAACCAAATTGTTTGTGAGAGAGTAGGTTGTTTGTCTCTAAGTGGAGGGTAATGGATTGGTTTATGATTGATTCCATGACTTTGCAGGTGATGCGACATAAAGAGATTGGTCTGTAATTTTCAACTAAGCTGGGGTCACCCTTTTTGAAGATAGGGATGACAGTGGCTAGTGACAATAGGTTGGGCAAGGAGCGGGTCCTGAAAGATTTTGCATAGATTATGCGTAGGGGTTCTGCTATGGCAGTGGAAAGCTTTTTTAAGAAGTAGGCACATAATCAGGTCCAATAGATAGAGATGGTTTTAGGCTGTGTAGTGCCTTTTCAACGTTATCATCTGTAAAATCAATATGTAGTAGATCATTGCAATTAATTGTGGTATGACTAGGAAATGTGGGGCATGAACCATTGCTATTTACAAAGACTGAACCAAAGAACGTGTTAAAGAGGTTGGCTTTAACGGCTTCATCATTACAGTCTTTACCGTTAGGTCCTTTTAGGGGTGGGATGAATCTCGAGTCTTTAAGTTTGTTATTTACAAAATTATAGAATGCACGGGTAGATTTTGTGCGTAGAAGGTTTTCCTATTTTTTGCTGTGGTAATTGGTGCATTCTGTCTTTATCTGGTGGCATAAGGTTTTGTAGGGGCTTTTAAAGTTAGCTACGTAGCCAGTTTTGTTTTTTCACCAAACAGATTTTTTTTTTATTTAAGCTTCCTTATTGTTATGGGTAATTTGTTTTTTCTGGTTTTGGGGGTTATTAGTGGTACATATAGTTTAATGACTCTTTTGACTTCGAGCAAAAACATGTTATAATGTTCTTCGGCAGTATTACAGTCAGTGAACAGAATCTGCCAATCAAGAGATGAGAGGTCGTTATCTATGAGATCATAGTTGGCTTTTTTAAAGTTATAATTGGGGATCCCATCTTTGTAAGGACGTATATTCAGACAAAAGTCAATCATGCTGTGGTCACTGTTGGAAAAGGGTTCTTTTATTTGTAGACCATAAATTGAGTTTAAACTGTTGCAGAAGATGAGATCAAGGCAGTTGTTGAGTCTAGTGTTGTTAGTTACTAGTTGATCCAGTCCCAGATTAGTAACAGCATTGTACATGGTTGCATGTATGGGTTCAGTTGTACATTCATTTAGGGTCCAATTAATAAGAAGTAGATTGAGGTCACCAAGAAAGATAAGAGGGTGTGGGCAGGAGGCTGCCCATGTTAGTAGTGAAGTTAGCTTGTTCGCATGTTCGAGGTCGTAATCAGGGGCTCTGTAGCATAGTAAGAAGTGAAATGTGGTATTTAAGGACAGCTAGCAGACGATGGTCTCAGGAAGAGCAAGTTCCTGTGTAACTTGAATATTTTTTAGATTTAGGGACTTTTTATAGAAGATAGCAACACCACCCCCTCTACGAATTTCACGATCGGACCGGTAAAGATGATAGTCTCTTACTGTGGTAATGGAGTCAGGGAGTTCACAGTTCTGAACTGGTAGTGAAGGTAAGTGAAACCCACTACTGATGGGTCAGGCCGGGAGCAAAGTTTGTTAAGGTTGGTGTTGGCGATTGAGTTTATTGTATAAATGAATTTGCGTTTGCTGGACTCATTCTTGCAAACGACTCTCTCTCTCTCTCTCTCTCTCTCTATATATATATATATATATACACATATATATATATATGTATATATATGTATATACACGTATATATGTATATGTATATATATGTATATATATGTATATATGTATATGTATATATGTGTGTGTGTGTGTGTGTGTGTGTGTGTGTGTGTATGTATGTATNTCTCCCCCCCCCCGCAGCTCTTTGGCTGAGTGGGGTGGGCGGAAGCTCCAGCGCGAAGCGGCAGGAAGCGAAGGCTGCCTTCACTCCGGCGACCCTCCTCCCCTTCCTTCTCCTCTCATGCGGAGGGGCACGGCAAGGCGATGGCTGGATCCTTAGGAGAGGAGAGAAGCGGCCCTGTAGCTGCCTTCGTGCCACATTTGCGCATAAGGCAGCCTTCGCTTCCTGCCGCTTCGGGCTGGAGTTCACACCCTTCCCGCTCGGCCGAAGAGCTGCGGGGAGGGAGGACGGGACGGGACACGGCCAGGCGATGGCCGGATCCTTAGGACAGGAGAGAAGCCGCGTCCAAAGACCCTCCTTAAGCGAGCAACCGCCCGTCCTCCGTGTGCGCCTTTGCTGCACTTTGGCGCTCACTTGAGGGTCTCCCCACACGCACCACAGCCATCCAGGGAGTAGTGAGAGGGGGAGGAGGGTCGCCCGAAGAGAAGCCTTCACTGGGGGTAGCGATCGTTCCTCAGCACACAGAGAGAGAAGGGGAGAGAGAGGGAGAAAGAGAGAGATGAGGGAGGGAGAGAGAGATGGGTGGGGAGGAATGGAGAGAGAGAGATAGAGAGAGATGGGGAGAGGGAAAGAGTGAAAGAAAGATGAGAGGGAGGGAGAGAGATTGGAGAGGGAGAAAGAGAGATAGAGAGAGAGACAGAGAGGGAAAAGGGAGAGAGAGAGATACCTGTTGAAAAGAGAGAGAGATACCTGTTTCTCATAGAAAAGAAAACAGAGCCACAAAACCTGGGTAGGCGTAGCTGGGAGGGTGTCATGTGACTTGGTGGGAGTGACGTCGAGTTGGCCACGCCCACCCAGGTTTTGTGGCTCCGGGTGTTTTGTTTTCTCTGGGAAATGGGTCCAAATGACTCTTTGAGTTTTTAAGGTTGCTGACCCCTGCTATAGACTATGCATAGGTCTGCATAGGTTAGTTTATGGTGAGTGATTTAGCCATCTGGTTGCCCGACTAAGATGTAACTGATGTGGAGGGGTTCTAAACCTATGCCCTTTCAGTGGGGCTGTTTCTAAACCCAAATCTAGCATTCTTGAAAGAACACTAAACCAACATCACAAAACAGCCTGAGTGGCAAGTCACGGGTGCAGAGGAGGTTTGTGGTGTGAAGCAGGATGCAAGTTGTAAGCAGGATGTTAGAAGCAACTTCTGTCCTTGGTTAGTGCTTCAAGCCATTGCCAGCAAACCCTTAGAAATAGTTTGTGAAGCAGGACCCACCCCTCTCTCTCTCTCTCTCTCTCTCTCTCTCTCTCTCTCTCTCTCTCTCTCACACACACACACACACACACACACAGAGAGAGAGAGATTTAAAGAAAAAAAACTGTGGTGTCAGAACCAGCAACACACAGGAGGCAGAATTCATCCATCATTCCTGATTTAAACAGATCTTCCTTGAAATACAGGGTTAGTGTCTGCTGTTGATCTGATTTAGCACTCTTTCAAAAAGTACTAAATCTGTGGATTTATAAGGAGTCCACAAAAGACCTGACAAGCTTTTTGAAAAACACTGGTCAGGTATTATATGGGCAGATGCTTCTGGAGCTACTATTGCTTGTAGAAGCAATTACCCTCCTCACCCCTGCCCTGCTAATGAAGTTTTGCCCAGCCTTAATTGTTTTTACTCATGGATAATTCTAACAGGTTGTGAGGGGAAATGCCATTATAAATTAGTACATTTTCAATCAATCAGAATAGAGCTGGAAGGGACCTTGGAGGTCTTCTAGTTCAACCCCCTGCTCAAGCAGGAGATCCTGTACAATGTGAGACAAGTGGCTGTCCAGTCTCTTCTTAAAAACCTCCAGTGATGAAGCACCTACAACTTCTGAAGGCAAGCTGTTCCACTGGTTAATTATTCTTACTGTTAGGAAGTTTCTCCTTAATTCCAGGTTGCTTCTCTCCTTGATTATATATAGAATTATATAGAATAACAGAGCTGGAAGGGACCTTAGAGGTCTTCTAGTCCAACCCCCTGCCCAGGCAGGAAATCCCACACCACCCCAGACAAATGGTTATCCAATCTCTTCTTAAAATTATTAGAAACTTAAGGTTAGTTTCCATCCATCATTTCTTGTCTTGCCTTCTGCTTTGGAAAATAAGTTGACCCCCTCTTCTTTGTGGCAGCCCCTCAAATACTGGAATAATGCTATCATGTCACTCCTAGTCCTTCTTTTCTCTAAGCTAGCTATGCCCAGTTCCTGCAACCATTCTTCATATGTTTTAGTCTCCTGGACTTTAATCATCCTAGTTGCTCTTCTCTGCACTTTTTCCAAAATCTCAACTTTTCAAGAAGCACAAGAAACAAAGCATGTATTTATAGAAAGTCCCATTTGTTCATTGGGTACAGTGAATCAGCCACATCAGACACTTGATTTTGGGTGCAACCAAAAAGGCACTTTTAGTTAACTAATTTGTTATTAATGTGAACTTTCATTGCTTGGGATAGCTAATAGTGCTTGTAAGTATTTCTTGCATCAATGCTACAGTAACATAATTTGACTGGTTTTGGTAACTATGCAATTTGACTGAGGGAAAATAGTCTGTTTGCTGTACCACAATAGCAGAAAAATATTTTCCAGTGGCCCTGGGAGAGATGTGAATTTCAGAAAACTTAGCACATATCACCAAATAGAATTTATCTGGTATATCTCTAGATGAGGGTAAGCAAACCAACTTAATTGTTTGTCCCACATGATGTCATGCTTAATGGTTTTTTAAAAATAAACTTGAAAAAGCGTAACTTTATAAATAAAACAATTATTTTAACAATCTAAAAACTAAAGTATGCCTGACTCCATGAATGGAAAAACTGCTTAAAAGTATCTTATCTCTTCTTTTTCTCCTTTTTTCACAATCACAGTTTCTAAACAGGCAGCATTGAACCCTAGAGAGAAAATGCAAGATAAGGCTACAGCTTGTCACTGTTTTCATTTTTCCAAAATACTTTTTGGGCCAAATGTTTTAAGGCTCCTATAGTTGGCATACCTATAGTCTAGATTTGATAACAGCTCAAAGCTTTATAAGTTTCTCTTTTAGATTTAAACACCCTGGAAGGTCATCCAAGAAAGAACTGCATGAGGAAACTTTCTACAGGTGAAATTCACCCATTTCAGTTTTTTGTTTCTGAAAACTGAGATAAAAATTTATCTGGGGGTTGTTTTTTTGTTTTTGTTTTTTTTGTATGTCAGCTTTAGAAGAAAGACATATTTTCCTCAAATTGTTCATTTTCTGTCCATAATACCAGCACTGATTTTGTGTTCATTTAGATTGTAGAGAAGACCAAAAATTTGTCAAGTTACAAACTCTGATAAAAATTCACAGACATACAATACCAAACTTTTATGGCTAATAGAGAGAAAGTGGTGGAGATTGGCATTTGTATAACTCTTTTAAAAACTATTTCCTTCCTTCCTTCCTTCCTTTCTTCCTTCCTTCCTTCCTTCCTTCCTTCCTTCCTTCCTTCCTTCCTTCCTTCCTTCCTTCCAGCAAGCACTGATCAGCAAACAGATATAAATTCTCCATAGGAAAGATTTGTACTTGTCTATTTTATCATTATTTTAAAAAAATCAGTCTCTGCAACAAAACAGCAGGTAACCAAAAACAGTCTTATGTGAGACCAAAGGATATAACCAAACAGGACAAGATTCCCCTGATGCTCTAAGCATAATTAATAAAAAGTCTCAAAATAACTTTTAATCAAACTTGCACAGAGATTTCCCGTTATCAGAATTTCATCTCTTTGAAGAAACCCATTTGGAGCAAAGGGCTCTCCAGCTTACTGTAAGAAGGTAATAGCCTTTATTTTATGCGATTTTTAAATAAAAAAAGTAATAGAAGTAGTATTAAAGTTTAAGCAGAAATCACCTAGGGCTGAATGTGGTCTCACTGATAACAGAATTATATTTCACAGTCAAGGAAGCAAAACCTAGGATCTAATTAAGACACCAGTTCAGATAAAATAAGTCAAAGGAGAAAAGCACTAGCCTAATAATTACGGCTCTACCTGTAAAAGATTCTAAGTAGGAGTAATAATTGACCCCTAACTGTTAATTGCATACAATCTGGGGAAACATAATAGGATGCTCTGTATCTTTATGTCTATCCATCTCTATCTCTATATTTCTATCCACATTATATCTGCTGGCAAACACCCAATTTGGTGAACTTCCAAATATCTGATCACACATATATGTTCCTCATTTTGGATTTCTGTGCTTAATATCACACACTTGATGACTAGCACTTATAGAAAAAAAAATATAATTCAAAAAAAGTTACTTGCATTGTGTGTGCTTTGAAAATGATTCATAAGTCCTTCAGACTGCATGGGAGTGTGAGCATGCCATCTCTTTACAGCTGAATTGTCCTGGTGAATGGCTGGCTGGCTGGCTGGTTGGCTGGCAGCAAAATGTTGTTGAAGAGGCTACTTTGTGTGTGTGTGTCAGTTATGCTTTTAATTATAGTTTTGAGCAATCATTATTATCTTAAGTGTTGGATTACAATGAGCTATGGAATGGTTGGAAGAAGAAGGGGAAAAGGAGAGATGGCAGTGAGAGAAATTGACATTTGGAGAGAAAAAGCTAAGAGGAATTATATCTTGAAGCACTTGCACAGAGAGCGGGAGTGCAGGTGAGACCTATGGATGTGGTGCCCCATTGGGAGAAAATGAGCTAATGCTGCAGCTCAGAGAATCATGAGAATCGAGAAATTTGGAAGCTGATCCTGCAGACCTCATGCTGGAGGATGAGCGCACCAGTGTGAGTCACTATTGGAGACCTGTCCATCTGATGTTGATGAAGTTCTGCCAAGGAATAGCAGTGATAGTGGTGGCATGAAGAAAAAATAGATGCCATGACTCTCTGACCATGACCAGAAAGGAGGAGAGCGAAAAGTTAAGAAAGAAGCAAGATAGAAAAGGAGGAACTGAGTAGGACAAAGCAGCAGAAAACATAACTTATCAATTAATTTGCAAACTATGCCAACCACAAAAATAACAGGTTGAGGCTGATAATGGAAGTTTGAACTCAGCCCTTTTATCTGGGAGGACCATCTGATGGAGGATTTTATGAATAATAGTGGAGAAACAATAAAAAAAAGTGTCCCATCCCATGAGTAAGAGGAAGGGAATGAAAAAGAAACCCTTCTTGTCTGGGATTGGGTGAGAGCCAGATGAAGTGAATTGGGGAGGGTGGGTGAGGAATAAGTGGGGCACTGATGGAGGGGGATGTCAACCCCCTATAGTGGGGAATAGATGTGACTGTAGAGAAGGTATGTTTATTTTATTTTTATTTATTTATTTATTTGTTTGTCAAACATGTACAAGATAGCAGGTATAGGTATAAACATAAACATAATCAAAGTGAATACAGATAGATGAGGACAATAGGACAGTAGGACAGGGACAGTAGGCACGCTGGTGCGCTTATGCACGCCCCTTACAGACCTCTTAGGAATGGGGTGAGGTCGACAGTAGACAGTCTAAGGTTAAAGTTTTTTGGGTTTGGGGAAGAAACCACAGAGTCAGGTAGTGAATTCCAGGCATTGATCACTCTGTTGCTGAAGTCGTATTTTCTGCAGTCGAGTTTGGAGCCGTTTACATTAAGTTTGTATCTATTGTGTGCTGGTGTGTTGTTGTGGGTGAAGCTGAAGTAGTGATTGGCAGGTAGGACATTGTGGCAGGTAATTGTATG
>QLTV01002419.1:6991207-7005615 GCA_003457575.1 Thermophis baileyi | reverse complement strand
ATTATATATATTCTATTTTAATACTCATTTTTATATCTTCTAGATTTTTATAATTTTGTTAGACTCTGATGTGTATATCTTCTATGCTTTTAAATTGACTGTACCCCATCTTCCTTATGCTGGTCTATCACTGTAATAAAGATTTGATTTGATTTGTATCTATCTTTGCAGATACCAAAGTATTGTATAAATACAATTAAGTTAAAACACAATGCATAAAATTTTTATAAATAACATCAGTTATTCCCTCTAAGGATGGAAATGAAGGTGGGCCGCAGGGTTACTCTTATATCCTTCCTTTGCCACTCCTCAATGACCCCAGGATTGCTATTTTGCATTCCTAATTTCAATGGTGTGATCTCATGAGTTTTCTTTGGAGGAATTGGACAGTTTGTAAAAGTGGGAATAAAAATTACCGTATTTTTCACACTATAAGACACTCCGGACCATAAGACGCACCTAGCTTTTGGGGAGGAAAACAAGAAAAAAAATCTGACACTGCCTCCCAGCAATTTGCTGCCTTGCAGCAAACAGCAAACAGCCTGGTCAGATTTAGCACGAGCAGCTCATTGGCGGTTGGATCGGCCTCCTGGAATACTGCCGATCAGCTGTTCCAGGCTGCAGGGATCGCTGCTGCCCATCACCACCGTCACCGCCCATCGCCACCGCCTATTACCACCTCCACGCGGCCCATTTTTGGCTTCCACACACCCCATTTTGGCCTCTACGCATCCCGTTTTCAGCCCGTTCCAAGCGGCGGGGATCACTGCTGCTGCAGTTCAGCAGTGATAGGCGGCGGCGATCCCCGCTGCCTGGAATGGGCCAAAACGGGGCGCACGGAGGCCGAAAATGGGGCACACGGAGGCTGAAAATGGGGCACGCGGAGGCGGCGATAGGTGGTGGCAACGATGGGTGGCGATGGCAGCGGCGATCCCCACAGCCTGGAACAGCTGATCGGTGGTATTCTGGGAGGCCGATCCAACCGCCAATCAGCTGACCAGGGTGTTTGTTGTTTGCTGCAAGAAGGCAAATTGCTGAGAGGCAGAGGCCGAAGGGTGGGGGTTGGTGGGTGGGCGGGGCTTCAGCAACATTTGCTCTATAAGACACACAGACATTTCCACCCACTTTCTTTGGGGGGGGGAGTGCATCTTATAGACCAAAAAATACGGTACTTGGTTTCCAAAGGCTTGATGCTCTCATTTCCACCCTTAAGAACCCACCAAAACCATAAGCATAAGTTGAAAGAAAAACTCTGGCCCTTTCTGTAATGTTTCTACTTTCTGAAGATGTTAGCTAGCTGGGGAAACAAATTGATTTTGGGAATGTTGTTTGTCCTTCCTTTAAAGTCCCAAAGGTGCTTTTTCAAGAGGCAACTGGACTTTCTGTTTTTTCTTTGAAGACGTTTTGCTTCTCATCCAAGAAGCTTCTTCAGCTCAGAGCTTCTTTTAAAGATTCATTCACATGCTTAGGATAAGATATTATGCTTTAATCTTTTCACAAATGGATGAAAGAGAATAAAGTGTTGTCAACACTTCTGTATTACGGTTTGGAGGCTTCTCAGTTTTAGAAGGCTTCTAAGCCACCTATCCTAGGGACGCGGTGGCTCAGTGGCTAAGACGCTGAGCTTGTCGATCAGATAGGTCGGCAGTTTGGCAGTTCAAATCCCTAGCACCGCATAACAGAGTGAGCTCCCGTTACTTGTCCCAACTTCTGCCAACCTAGCAGTTCGAAAGCATGTAAAAATGCAAGTAGAAAAATAGGAACCACCCTTGGTGGGAAGGTAACAGCGTCCCGTGCACCTTCGGCATTTAGTCATGCCGACCACATGACCACGGAGACGTCTTCGGACAGCGCTGGCTCTTCAGCTTTGAAACGGAGATGAGCACCACCCCCTAGAGTCGGGAACGACTAGCACATATGTGCGAGGGGAACCTTTACCTTTACCCTTAAGCCACCTATAAATTATTTAACAATTTAACAATAAAAATAGACAGCTGTTTTATTGGTTATAATGAAGGAGATATGCATCTCTAGATGAAAGAAGGCTGAAGGCAACAGTTGCAGGTGGCTACTCAGACATTTTAACCTGAAATAAAATGCAGGGAAAGAAAGCATACATTTACCGCCTAATCATGAGAAGATTAGACCTGTATAGAAACATAGAAATGATTTGTCCAATCAGCCTGTCCCTGAATATTTCTTGAGATCAGGAAGGAACAATGTCATCTTTTATCTGCATCCAGCGCACTGGAAACCATCCCTGCCTGCCTTTTTCGGCTATATATTAAAAGTAGTATTTTCTGACCCCTTCATTCCTAGCTGATTTAGGTATGAGTCAAGCCAGTTAATGCTGTAAGAAGGAAAAGCTCATAATCAGGCCTCATGGTGTCAACATTTTGCCCTTCCTCTACTTCTAGAGTAATTTTAAACATAAAAAAAAAACCCTTGACAAAATTTCACCTTGGCTATCAAAGTAGATTGATTATTTTATCTCATCTTATTAAAAACCGTGTGAGTACACAACATAATTAAGAAGAGCTTTGTGACTTATAAGGTTGGCTTCTCCAGAGAAGATTATTATTTGTTCAGAGGATCAAGAAGTATAGCTGTTGAAATTAAAGACATTTCTTCATCTAAAAAAAAAAAGTAATCTTTGTGTTACATATACAGTTGGGAATGAAAAAAATAATTGGATGGTGAATGGTGAGTGTAGAAAAAAATAACTTCATGTACTATAAATGTCCCTCAAATTGGCATTCTTTAGATAGTATTAATCCTAGCTAGAAAGTCAAAGGTGACTGGAGTCTGTTAATTCTCTGATCCAGCTTATCTGAGAAGTATTGTTTTAAAGAAAGATGCTCTATTTATGTACTGTTTCTTATTAAAGACTTTCAAATATAACAATGCAGATAATGACCACAGACTCCATGTGTTTAAGTATCCATGAAAAAATAATTATTCAGTATGACTCAGCACTAGCTGTGGATCAAGTCCTTCCTTAAAATATAGTTATTTTGATATTTAAATGCAGTATTTTTTGCTACTTCATTTGGTTTTAAACTGTTTGAAAGAAGTCTCCATAAATAATGCTTAGTGGCAGTTGCAACAAAAAAATTACATTAAGATTTGGATTTAAAAGGTAAATGCATGAAAAAATATCCAGAAGGATAAGAATTTAAAATTTTATGAGTGAAACTATATTACATTCAGAACTTTTGACCACTGTGTTCTGATCCCAAGAAATTATGCTTCTATTCTATTCTGGTCTGTTCATATCACATGGATCTGAGCAAGTCCACAACTAAGAAGAAAAAGCATCTGAAACTCAGGCTCTTTGAGGAATAGTTAAAAGAACTAGTTACATTTAGAAGAGTAAGATTATGGTAAACGTTTTCACATTACTAATGAGGTTTCATACGGACTTCTTCTTCTTGTGCCATATCCGTCATTGGACATTGGCAACCTTGTTGGCGATCCTATTTTTATCAACAGCCACACGAAAAAGTGCTGTTGAGTTTTCTCCAAACCAGTCCCTTAGATTTTGAAGCCATTGTGTTCTTCTTCTGCCTGGACCTCGTTTGCCTTCAAACTTTCCTTGGAGGATTAAGTAAAGTATGCCGTATTTTTCTGGGTGTTGCATCACATGTCCAAAATATTCTAACTTTTGCTTTTTTATGGTTTATGGTTCATACGGACATGGAATCTGCTGTGTTCCTGTCCTCACTCCGGTCCGCTCCCCTAGCGGGAACTGAGGAATGTTCTGATTGGCTGCTCTTCTGACAGCCAAGTATAAAAGAGCTGTCAGACGGGAGAAACTCTGTTGTTGCTGTTAGCGGAGCAGCCACTTGTTAGGCACCTCTGTTAGCGTGAATAAACTGTTAGCTTTATCCTATGGTTTCGCCTCAGTCTGTCTGCTGCTGTTCTCAGTACTGAACAACTGGCGACGAAGGTGGGATGTTTTCCAGACTGAGGCGTTAGATGCGAGCTATTCACTAACGCTAAGAGCTGTCACTAAAAACTGAGCTGCATTCATAGACAACGAGAGGTCGTGCTATAACACAAACTCCACAGAAGCAGCCGTTAAGTCACAAAGAATGGCTGTGTTAAACACTTTCGCTGCTTTCAGCCCAGTTACCGAGTCATGGGACTCCTACATGGACAGATTTGATTATTTTTTGGTAGCCAATGACTATGTAGACATCTCAAGCAGCAGGAAAAAGGCATGCTTTTTAACATTTTGCAGAACAGAAATGTTCGAAATGGCAAGGACTCTATTAGCTCCCCAAACAATACATTCTGTGCCTTGGAAGACCTTAATAGCCAAACTGAGGAGCCATTATGTGCCCATGCCATCAAGGATCGCCCTCTGCCATGCTTTTTACCACAGAAATCAGAACGAGGGCGAATCCATTAATCAGTTTATAGCAGCACTAAGAGCTGCAGCTCTCTATTGCGAATTCACAAACCTTGACGAAGCCCTGCTCGATAGACTAATCTGTGGGGTAAGAGACCTCCAGCTACAGCGCCACTTACTGGCCAAGATGGAGATAACCCTACAGACAGCCTTAGATGAAGCTTGCGCTGCCAAACTGTCAAATAAATCCACAACGGAGATTCAGCAGGCAAACAACCCAACCATGGCTATCAAGCCTGATACGGTTCATCATGAAGACTTGGACCCTGAGGGCAGAATGGACGAGGATGATGACATCCACCACCTCAAGTCGGCTACCAAGAAAAGCCACACTGGCAACAAAACAACAACTCAAACTGTATGGGTGGGCTATGGCGGGAATCACCCGTGGTCAGCCTACAAATTCAAAAATGCCACCTGCCTTCGATGTGGGAAAAAAGGGCATCTAACCAGAGTTTGCCGGGCTGTCCAACCAACAACTATTCCCGCAGCAAGGTTCCCTTATGCAAACAGACTTCCTTTCAAACCAGGTAAAAGAGGAGAAGACTGTTTTACTATAAGAAAAGGCAGTTGCCCAGCTGAATCGGTCATCTGACAAGCCAATCTGGGTCAAAAGAAGAAAATTTACCTCACGATTAGGCTAGAGGGAGTTCCTTGCAAAATTGAATTGGACACGGGGTCAGTGGTGTCCCTGGTCTCCTGGAGCACCATCAAACGATTAGTGACGAAGCTAGCTAAGAAAAAACTTAAGCCCTGCCACCTTAAGCTCTGGGACTACCAAGAAAAGGGCATTCCCTTTTCTTGGTACTGGCAAATTCCAGGTCAAATTCAAACAGTTCATAGGGCGACTTCCCCTCATCATAGTTGAAGGATCCCTACCCAGCCTATTAGGTCTTGATTGGTTTGAGTCCTTAGAATTGGCCATCTCAGGCATTAACTCAGTTAGCGAGTCAGACATGTCAAGCTTAACTAAGGAATTTGCCAGCATATTTGAAGACGGCCTGGGTAAGTACAGTGGCACCACCCTTTGCTTTAACTTAGAACCCCAGGTCGCACCCATCCGCTTAAAGCCACGACGAGTGCCCTTCACCCTCAAGTCAAAGGTAGACGCCGAAATAGACAAACTCTTGGCACAGGGGATCCTAGAGGCTGTTGACCATGCTAAGTGGGAGACCCCTATTGTAACCCCAGTTAAACCTGATGGATCAATTAGAAATTGTGCTGATTATAAATGCATGTTAAATCAAGCACTTCAACAAAGTGCCTACCTGCTGCACTCCCTAGGCGAAGGCAAGATCTTCGCAAAACTTGACTTAGCTCAGGCTGTTGTGGCCCGCCAGCGGCCTGTGCTGCTGTGCTGCAAGGAGGCTGGTGTGGTGATTTGCCAGTGGCCTGTGCAGCTTGTACCCGAGTCAGACAGTGAGGAGGCTGGCGAGGACTCGGTGCCAGAGGCAGGGATTCAGCCAGGGCCTTCAGAACCTTCAGAAGCTCCCATCAGTGAAGAGGAAGAAGAGGAGGAGCCTATTCTCAATAAACGGGCACGCAGAGCGGCCAAAATCGGATTCAGAAAACGTCTCTTTGGCTCTGGTTTTCCTGTGTTATCTGTTCTGCTAATTGCTTCTGGGCGTCTTGCCAAACCACAGTAAGATTACTGATATCGGAAAGACTATTGCATCAAGAATTGAGTTATTTTACCTTGGACTCTTGTCGGCTGTTAATGAATTTGCATTAACAGCCCTTGTTCAGAAAAGATTGATTTAAACTGTATTTTTGTTTGAACAACTACTAAGAAAGCTCATTAGTAGTCCTTAAATTCGTAAACTAAGGTTTGTACAGACTTTGTGTGTGCTGCGTTCTTTGTATTCTGTAGCTGGGGCAGAACACAGGCTTACCAACAGCTCCCCGTTGACAAAGAAACTGCTGAGGCACAAACAATTGTGCCCCATAGAGGGGCTTTCAAATGTCACCGATTACAATTTGGTGTTAGAATAGCTCCAGGCATTTTTCAGAGTTTGATGGAGAGATTGCTCCAGGGTATACCAGGCGTTGTCCCCTACTTTGACAACATCCTGGTATCAGCGGCAAATCACACTGAACTAAGGAATCGCCTTAGGGCAGTCCTTCAAAGATTTCAAAAAGTGGGACTCAAACTAAAGAAAGAAAAGTGCCATCTTGCTGTTCCAAAAGTCAAGTTTCTCGGATACCTGGTAGATGCGTCCGGGCTACACCCTACCTCAGCTAAAATACAGGCTATCCAGAATGCACCAATTCCCAAAAGCAAGGCTGAGCTTCAAGCATTTTTGGGGTTATTGAACTTCTACAGTATCTTCCTGTCCCACAAAGCATCGGTAGCCAAACCATTGCACAGACTTCTAGATGCTAAAATGCCATGGAGCTGGGACAAGAAAGAAGAGCCGCGTTCAGAGCTGTCAAAAGCCTCCTGACTTCGCAGAGCATGCTAATACAATACAATGAAAAACTGCCTTTGGTGCTGGCCTGTGATGCATCTCCATACGGTGTAGGAGCAGTGCTTAGCCATAAAATGCTGAATGGGTTAGAAGTACATATAGCATTTTTTTCCAGAACCCTTTCCAAGACTGAGTGAAACTACAGTCAAATCGACAAAGAAGCCTTGGCAGCGGTGGCCGGCATCAAGCGCTTCCATGAATATCTTTATGGTCGAAACTTTGAACTGGCCACTGACCATAAGCCACTGTTGGGGCTGCTTGCTGGCGACCAGCAAACACCCCAAGTGTTATCACCCAGGATGACCAGGTGGACAGTTTTCCTGGCAGCCTACTCTTACTCCCTGACATACTGACCGGGAAAGAACATAAACCACGTTGATGCCTTGAGCCGTTGCCCATTGCCAGCCGCCGTCGAGGATCCAGCCCCAGCCCACACTGTCCTTCTCATCGATGATTTTCCGTGTCCACTGACCACCTCTGATGTTGCCAAACGTTCGGCAAGAGACCAGGTAATTGCCCTGGTGCTGGATTGGGTGAAGGGGCTGGCCGCAGGGGACTGTGGGGGAGGAGTTCAGGCCCTTTAAAACTAGACAACACGAACTATCCACAATGCAAGGTTGCTTACTATGGGGTAGCAGAGTGGTTACCTCCCCCACTAAGGCAACAGGTCCTGAGTGCCCTACATGAAGGACACCTGGGCATCATCCGAATGAAAGCACTGGGGCGGAGCTATGTATGGTGGCCCAATCTAGACCAAGCCATCACGGATTGGGTCTCAGGGTGTAGCAATTGCCAAGAATCCAGGGCAGCGCCGCCCGTAGCCATGGCTCGAGAATGGGAAAGACCTAGGGCCCCCTGGTCTGGTATACATATTGATTTTGCCGGGCCAGTTCAGGGGCAGATGTTCCTGGTGGTGGTGGATGCATATTCCAAGTGGGTGGAGGTTTTGCTGATAGCTTCTACCACCTTGGAATCTGTAATAAGAGCCCTTAGAATGCTGTTTGCTACCCACGGGCTGCCGGATGTGTTAGTATCTGACAACGGACCACAGCTGACCTCGGCCCCATTTGAGATATTCTTAGCGGGGCAGGGAATCCGGCATGCCTTAATCACCACCTTTCACCCCTCGAGCAATGGGCTGGTAGAACGGACAGTCTGCTCAGCCAAAGAAGCCTTAGCAAGGATGGGACCAGGGGAATGGCATGCAAAAGTGGCTAAATATTTGCTAATGCAACATGCCACCCCCTGTCCAGAGACAAACCACAGCCCGGCCGAGATTTTGGTGGGCCAAAGGTTACGGACAAACTTAGATAGATTACATCCTGGGTATTCACCTGAAAAGCCATTGGATTCCACTGCGAAGGTCCGGGCCTTTGACAAGGGAGACTCAATCTATGCCTGAAATTACACTGGACACCCTCTATGGCTATCGGGAATAATATCAGACATAACGAGGCCCTATTCATACAGAATAGTGTTAGAAGATGACCGAATGTGGCGTTGCCACATAGACCAACTAAGGGGACATTGGGACGCTAGGTCTCACCAACAGTCAAACGCAGCCAGGCCTACTTCACAACTCCTTAACTCACCAACCTGGGACAACGACGCTGAATTAACCAGAGGCGCAACATCACATGACACAAGACTAGAGAGGGACTTACCTGAGGAACCAGGCTTTGTTCCAGCGTCGTCGACTCCAGACGAAGTAAGGGCACAGTCTCTGGCCGTTCCAGGGGCTACAGCTAGCCATCCACTTACTCCAGCAGCCAGCACTGAAGAGAAGCTGCATCCAAAGACCCTCCTTAAGCGAGCAGCCGCCTGCCCTCCGCATGTGCCTTTGCTGCGCTTTGGCGCTCACTTGAGGAGGGTCTCCCCGTGCGTGCCACAGCCAGCCAGGGAGTCATGAGAGGGGTGGAGGGTCACCCGAAGGGGTGGTCGCCTGAAGGGGTGGTGATCGTTCCTCAGCAGAGAGAGGGAGAAAGAGAAAGATGGGAGAAAGAGAGATGGGAGAAAGAGAGATGGGAGAAAGAGAGAGAGATAAGGGAGGGAGAGGGAGAGAGAGATGGGTGGGGAGGAAGGGAGAGAGAGAGATAGAGAGAGATGGGGAGAGGGAGGGAGGTGGGAGAGAGAGAAAGAGAGAGGGAAAAGAGAGAGATACCTGTTTCCCATAGAAAAGAAAACATAAAGCCACAAAACCTGGGTAGGCGTGGCTGGGGGGTCATGTGACTCGGTGGGAGTGACATTGAGTTGGCCACGCCCACCCAGGTTTGGTGGTTCCCGGTGTTTTGTTTTCTCTGGGAAATGGGTCCAAATGGCTCTTTGAGCCCAGGTTTTGTGGCTCAGGATGTTTTGTTTTCTCTATGAAACAGTTCTAAATTGGCTCTTTGAGTTTTTAAGGTTGCCGACCCCTGTCCTATGGTCTCGCCTCAGTCTGTCCGCCACTGTTCTCGGTACTGAACAGAATCTATTTGTCTTCTATTGCTCAAAGGGCAAGATTAAAACTAATGGGTAGAATTCTTAGAGAAGCAGATTTTGAATAAATTCCTAATGATCTAAAATCTTCAAAAGTAGAACAGACTGCAGATGTTTAAGCAGAGGCTGGATGGCAGTTTTAAGGATGTATAGCTGCATCCTAAATTGAAGGTCTTGCACTGAGCAGACTGTTGGGCTGCATTGATTCCATGATCTGGTTTTGGTCTTAAAACTACCCTGCAATCTACTCAGGCAAACCGTTTTAGCCTGAGACCTAAACAGTGATAGAAAACTATAAAAATTAGGAAATGATTAAAAAAATGTAAACCTGAGTGAAATACCATGTTTCCCCGAAAATAAGACCCTGTCTTACATTTTTTGAACCCTGAAATAAGCGCTTGGCCTTATTGCCATGCACTCAAAAGCCCGATTGGGCTTATTATCAGGGGATGTCTTATTTTGGGGAAAACAGGGTATAGGTTTCTCTGGCATTTTGAATTACACCCACCCAGTTTGGGCATACAAGTCTCTGCTTACATAATAATAGTGAAGTTTGATCTATAAGAATTCATTCTCTGGACTGGTGCAGTAGCCAGGGTTAAAAAGGTTTGAGTTATGATATTTAATTCTACTCTGTTTTTTCTAATTTGTGCTGGTTTTAAAAGCAGAGGTGAACAAGGATGGAAAACTATTCAATTAGTAAAGCAGAGAATGCATGTGTTCAAAAGTTACAATAATATAGTCATGTTTTGTGGATGGAAAATTGGCAATTAAAAGCTCTGGAGGTGCTGATATTTTCCTCTATTATTATTTGATACATTTCATTTAAAGTTTTAGAATAACATTTGTTTAGCCTGTCCCACAATCTTCTGAAAGAAATTGAGCTGAAAGACAGAGACTTTCCCAAGAAAAAGATATTTCTCAGCAAACTCACATCTAGCAGCAGTCTAAACTATCATTTAACCCTGAAAATGTATTGGTGAGCACAGAAGGAAAGTGTAGATCTGACATATTCACTATGTAAGTGTTGGAAGGAAAATCCATCTGATTCAGTTCCAAGCTGGGAGAAAGATGCTGGAAACAAAATGGAGGCTGGAGGCTGATTGGAAAGAAGATTCATTTATTGGTGAACAGAACCACCATGGTTTGTGGTTCTGGGAAGCTGACAAAATGGAGTTGAGAGTGGGTGGGTTTTTATACCTTCTGAATCCTTATGGGGTCATGTAGGCATCATGGCTGGCTCTATAGGCAAAAGGGGAAATGCAAATCCTAGGTATTTATCTGAACTAATTTTGTCAACCTTTTATTTGTTGTTTATCTGAGTTTCTGTCTTGACCCAGTCTTTCTGAATGGATTACCAAATCTGCATTTCTAAAAGCTGGCTTCCTCAGTTTCTGCTTGGGGCAGGGAAACTGGGGCTGTTTCTGCCTCCCTTAAGATTTCCTGCCTTTTTTTAATATTTCCCAAAATATTTCATTCTTCGGGGAGGGGGGCTTCCCACATAACTTTACTGAAGAAAGCAAGTAGTACTGTATTTAATATTTGTAAGTAAATATGCAAAGGTTTTCTCTGCTAGACTATATTGGAATCCTGAAATCATTGGATTAAGTACGTTTCTCCTTGGATCCTTCTTTCTTTTTCATTTCCCACAATAGTCTTAACAGTACATTGGTGTTATGTGCCCATTAATGTTAGCTATTATTAATACTAACTGGTAGGACATATAAATGAACACTTTAAATAAGCCTGAAATGACCATTGTCTTAGCATTTAACATGAGAAATACAAACACAAGTTAAAATAACTGAGGAGAGGTGCAAGAAATTTAAGGAAAAGAAAAAGCAAGAAAGGAGCTAGGAAATACATCCTCCCCAGCCTAATCTTGACCCTTAAATATTTGTCTTAGACCAAACTGTTTGAGCAAATATGCTGTTCAGCTTGATAGTTTCCATTTTTCTATTTAAAATGTGTGCATGTGTGTTTTCCTGACAAGCAGAGGAACACAGATGTTGTTCAGAAATGTCTCTCATGGCATTTTCTTTTATTTTTATTGAACCATTCAGTGTACATGAAGCAGAATGTTTATTGCCCAGATATACAATAGGTAATGAACTCACCAAAACAAAGCAGGCTTTGTAAAATGTGTGTTATCTTCTCAATGAAGAGAATAACAAGCTGCAATGGACATTTGTAAAAGCTCTCCATGACCATTCAGTATCATTCTCGAAGTTTCACTTAATTCTACTTGGAGATTTTATTACTCTACCTGAGATGCCAGAGCGCCAGGCCTAGACTGAAGGTTGAAACAATAAAAACAGAAACAGACTCCCTCTTAGCTTTTCCTCAGTCATTTCACCTCTTGTAAGAACTATTATCCTTGAACATCAGTCTGATCACCCCATCTCTGGCAATGTTTCCATAGAATGATTTCCATTAGGGGAAAAGATATAAATAACGGCGAAATAAAGTTTCTAATAAAACTTTATGGACTAGAGGTATTACAAGATAACTTTTCTATCTTGAAGGAACCCTTTCTGCATTAAATTGTACCCTGAGGAATTCCAAAAAAACAACTGCTGATAAGTCTCTGTATGAAGGAAAGAGCTATACTCTTAAGATCCAGTATGGCGAAGCAGGATCTCTGAACAATGGATGCTCACTAAATTAGGTTCTGTAAAAGCAATAAGTCCAGTCAAACCAATGGAAACTCAGTAAAACCATGAAGATCATAGCATTCTTCACACCATTTGCCTGAACATGAGATAGAAAAAACAGATGGTTCTAAGTCCTCTATGAAAATGTTCCCGATTCCTCCCTGTACTGTGTTTCAATGTTTGTTGTCATGGCAGAAACACAAACATCCCATGGCATCATCAGGAGTGTGATAGATTTTTCCCTATGTTACTACAAATCCTCCTGAACCTCCAAGCCTCTTCTATTAGCCCCTTTTCCACTCCTCTAGGCAGCACAGAGACATTTTGACTGTCTAAGTTAAATAAGCATTGTGTTGGGGGAAATATGACACACATGTCTGGGGGGGTATTGCTTTTTGCATTGGGTTTCATCCTTATAGCTGTTTGGAGTCATCGAGACTGAGTTGGGCATCCATATAAATTTTCATAAATAAATAAATAAATAAATAATTGCTAGGAAACAATTACAGGTTACATTTGCTATGTGTTACTATGGTCCAAGCAGATCATTTTTGCTGATCACTTCCTAGCAGGAATTGTATACTATAAGAAGTAATAAACTTCATAATGCTTTGAACATTTTAATTTATTTATTTATTTATTTATTTATTTATTTATTTATTTATTTATTTATTTATTTATTTATCACAAGTGCATGCAGAGAGAAACTTCCATACTATGATTTCCAATGTATATATTGGAAAAGATACATATATTTGCCTATTTTTCTTGGTACTTCTGTACATTTCATAGGGGAAAACAGAATAAGTAAACCCACCATAATTGAAAATGGATACATGCTGACTCAATTTATATTTATATTGTTAATAATAGCATTAGAACTCTAAAAAGACAATGAAGAATCCATTTGCTCTTACTGCCATGAATATTATCATTTGCTGCATATGCTTTATGAAACAATTTGAGACAAAAAAATAGCATCTTTTTTAAAAAAATCAAGCGGAGTGTATGAACTTCAAAATATTATAAAGATCTTTTGACTTGTAAATTGAGAAAAATCTGATATGAAAAAACTTGGAGAGAATAATCTTCACCCATCGTGCTTTGATTGTCAATCCAACTTTCTATACTGCAGTTGGTTTCTCCAGATGTTCAGAAGGATGAAAAGCCTTAATGGTAATTGTTTTTGTTTTGTTTTTCAATAACAGCAAGTGCATGAATGAATTTCATCTAAAACATGTTTGGTTCAAACAAAAAGGAAGTTTGCAAACTAGGCTCAGTTAACTAGCCCCCAAGTATATAGCTAACACTATTGAAATAATCAGGGGAGGGGAGGGGAGGGGAGGGGCACATCTTATCAAAGAAAAGTTTATTTGGCAATCTAGACATGTCTCTTCATGTTACTATTAAGACAATCACCCCCAGTACTAACATTTTAAAAGAACAGCTTTCTTTGTTAGAAGAAGAGAAATCTTTGCAGTTATATGCTGTTGTTATTTTTCTCCCTAAGGAGAAGTCCCCTAAATGAATTGCTGCAGGGATACATGTCAGTAATTGCTAGTTATCCTTCTTTGTCACCTTACATTGTTAATACCGAACCTTTCTTTGGTGCTGATGAGATCACAAGAAGCTGGCTTCCAAAGGCATGAAAGAATGTTAAATATTAAGAAAAATTGCTAGTGTGTACCAATTAAAAATAAACCCTCCTAACTCCTCATACGGGATTTAAATTTTCAAAATTCTACTGCCGGCTATTTCCCACTTCTGTATTTTTCTTTATTAAACCTGTTTATTTCCTGAAACTATCTGCCATTCTATCGGATCTGATAGGATAGGCACCGTCCAGGTCTCTTCCCCGAAACCTTGCCAACTAGCGGGAGCTCAGAAGCATTTTAGCCTTTTGGAAGGGCAACAAAACTTGGTTTTCACCCAGGCTCTGGAATAGAATGGGAATAGCTGGAGCTGCTTGTGGGGCATCCCAAACTGATGATTTCAGATGCCGTGTGTTTTTTTTTTGTTTTTTTTTTAATTTTCTTTATTGATTTTTCATTTTATACATCATAATACTTTCACACAGATCTACACCCATTTTCATACATTATTATTCAATTTGTACAATTTGTATTATTTATTCATATTTATAGATCCTACGTCCTCATCCCATATTGTCTCTCAGACTTTCCTCCTTCTTTTTTTTTTGGTCCAATCGTACCACTTTGTCCATACATCATAATATTCTGAATCGCTTTGTCCTTTCAGTTCGATGGTTAATCTATCCATTTCGGCACATTCATATATTTTTGCCATTATTGTATTCTCTGAAGGTGCTTGTGTATTTTTCCAATATTGTGCGTACACAATCCTTGCCGCTGTCACAATATATAATACTAAGTATTT
>QLTV01002419.1:6971700-6989909 GCA_003457575.1 Thermophis baileyi | reverse complement strand
TTTTATTCAGTATTTTTTTATTTCTCTCTGCCATAATTGTCATAAAAATTTTATAATCAGCGTTTAACAACGAAATTGGCCTGTAGTTTTGTATTCGATTTATCTCAGCACCTTCTTTCGCAATCATTGTGATATACGTCTCCCTCCACGTATCCGGTATTCTGGCTCTTAATAAGGCGTCATTATACAGTTCTAATAGTAAATTTTCTAAAACATTTCCTAAGTTTTTATAAAATTCCCCGGGGAAACCATCCGGTCCTGGTGATTTATTATTATTCTGTTTTTTAACTGCATTTTGGATTTCCTGTAATGTAATTTCTCTATTTAACATTTCCTTATCTTCCTCTTCTATTTGTGGCATACTTCCATCCTTTAAATATTTAGTTATTCTATCTAAATCTATTTGATCTTGTCTGTATAAATTTCTGTAGTATTCTGTAGCAACTTCTTTTATTTTCCCCTCTATATGTTGTAGTTCCCCTGTTACATCTGTCAATTGGTGGATTATTCTATTATCTTTTTTCTTCTTAATTTTGTAGGCCAACCACCTACCAGGCTTATTTGCATTTTCAAAGAATGTTTGTTTTGTAAATCTGATATCTTTGGCATAGTCTTGTTGCTCTATTAAATTGTGTTTTTGTTTATGATTCTATGGTTTTATGGTTTATAATTTTACATTAGTTTTATTGTTGTGACCACCCAGGGTTGGGTTAAAGATGGGTGGCCATACAGATCTTTTAAATCAATCTATCACCTTGCTTATTTTCACAGGAGTGGAAAAGTTGGGTACAGAGGACACCCCAGGGATAAGCCATTAAGAAATCACTGTAAATATTACCACTCAGAATTTCTTATCAGCTTGGCTATAGGCCCTGCTGACTTGGGGAATTCAAAGACAGCTGGAAGACACAAGGCTGGCAAAAGCTGCTCTCAGCTAAGCATGTATATGAGGAGTCAATCCTGTTAGAAACAGATACTACCTCTTCTGGACCTGTCAAATGCTCTGCTTGATAGATTCAGCAAACAAATCAATCTCAATGGTGTATGCTAGCAAACACCTACTATTGTGATCAAGCCACCACACAAAAGTTTACTTTGGTTGAAATATGAAGGATTTTTCCCCTCAGAATCCCAGAATTTAATTTCATTGAAAAGGAAAATGTTTGTCACAGAAAGTAAATGCAACAAATAAATGAAAAAGTATGCAAAGATCAGTGCAACATTAGTATGTTACTATGGTAGGAGGTGACAATCAAATGCGAATCAGATCTTATGTTATACAGCTCCCGTACTCCAAACCAATAGCTGTGACGGTTAAGGTTGAGGATGGGAATCATAGTTTGGCATATCTGGGGAACAGTGGAGTGACAACTTCTTCATTGTAGGATTAATCTTGTGACTGTAAATAAAAATGCCATTGTAAATATCTGGGATAGTAGAAATAAAATAAGAAAGTTCCCAGTATCAACATGCTTCTTAACTGACAAGGGTTTCCCATGGTTGGTTTTCTATTTTTTTTTTTTCTTTGCATTTCATATATCAAAGTCTAGGGAATGTGAAATTATTGGCTTAGTCAGAAACAGAAGTGTTCAGATGTCACAGTCTTTCAAGTTTTCATGATAGCCATGCTTCAGAGCACAGTATTTTCCTATTCTAAAATTGTTTAACCCAATATAATTATAATAATTAGGTGTTAATGGCTAGATTGGTTATTTCCAATGACAACCCAGCATTAATACTGTCATTTCAATCACAGCCTTAAACAAATATTTCTGCTTAATTTTGCATTTAGTGGTTTGATGGTGACCTCTTTAGAACCTATATGCTAGCATTTTCTTTCTAAATGAACTATGGGTTTTACGGTACTTGTATTATATTTTATGGTTTTAGGGATGGGATGAAGTGAGCTTGGCACATAAAAAGCCCTAATTCCTTCTCAACCAACTTGATCTTAAAAGAGCCTAAGATCTTGAAAAGCCATCATCAGTCATTACTGGAAAATGATGTTACCAAAGAGAGTTGAGAGTTTGCAGTGTGTTCTGCATCCCTGCTTTCTTCCGTAGTCCCATTCTCTCTTTACATCTTTTTAAGACTCTTACAATTATTTTTATTATTATTATTATTATTTATTAAATTTGTATGCCGCCCAACTCCCAAGGGACAATACCTTCCACACATCTTCTTTATGTATCTATACCAAATGTGTGAGGGATGTAGGAAAAAAGAATGGCCGCTGAGAATACAGAGGCACAAAAGATGGAAACTGAACTATGGAGGCCTAGACTGCATAGACTTAGAACCTCCATCTGATGCTAGTCCTAAGTGATGCCACAGCTGAGATGGCTAGATCACCTGCTCTGAGCGGGCTTTAAGGAGGAGATACCAGTGGTACTTAATCAAATTATTGGGCGAGTGCAGCAAGGCTTGTAAAGCAATTCTCACAGTTCCTCTCCCAAGAACAATTTTAACAGTGACACTATGGAGAACCTCAGTTTCATGGGCAAAAGCAAAAGTATAAGAATTCCTAAAGAAAGATCCAGGGGCCTTTAAATGATATTATGAGAAAGAGAATGAGCAGGAAGAATTTTCTGACATTGTGGACTGGGCACCAAAATTATTAAGAGTTACAGGTAAATGAGAACCAAATCAATAACATTTAAAGCTGGTCTTTATACACTTCAGAACTTCTGGAGAGCCTACTGTCAAAATTCAGCGGTAAACTACCAAATCACAGACATTTAATTTCTGACTAATTTTTGAAAGAAATGCAAAGGAAAACTAAATAAGACTTAAAATACAAAGAAGATCCACCTGATCATAATAAATAAAGTACGCCCCAGACTCACTCATTCCTTTTAATGTTAATGTGATAGTGTAGAAAGTTAGCACCCACCCCTCTCCTAGAAGAATGAAATATTTTGAGAAATATTAAAAAGGCAGAATATTATATTTCCCTAAAGGAGGAATGGAGAAACATGCTCTTGGAGACAGAAAGAGACAGCTCCCACCTTTCTTAATAGCCCCAGCAGATATTTTTTTGCCCATTAAGAAAGACTGGGCCATCCTATCTACAAAACAAAAGACCTTCAGCTCCAGGATGATGGGATTAAGACATGACACTCCAGGACATAATAGGATTAACCTACTAAGACACAGAGCTCACTACATTGCACAATCTCCTAAGGACATTGCATCAGAGTCCAAACTTCAACCAAACCTGAGAGCTCAGACAACCTACAGAGCCAGCTATGACCCCTACAACAGAATACATGTTCTTGCACAGGAACAAGAAGTTCAAGTGCAAAGCTCAAGAGAAGGTATAAATACCCCCCACTCTCAACTCCATGTGGTCAGCTACCCAGAACCCATGTGGTTCTGCTTCATCATTAAACCATGTTTCCAATCAGCCTCCATGTTTCCAGTGTCTTTCTCCCAGCTTGAAACTGAACCAGATGGACATTTCTTCCGACAATTGAGTCCCAATTAGTTTAGCTTTTGGGCTGCCAAAGAAAAACAAGTTACCTGCCGAGGGGTGTGTGTGAGAGAGAGGGGGGGAGGAAGAGAGAGAGAGAGAACACACAGGTACAAGTCCATCTGTGTGCACAACCGCACATCCACCCTCTTAGAATTTCTTCATTTTCTTTTCACAATTCTTCTAGGTCACTTCGAGGTAGGATACACAACCCTTCTCAAGGGAACTTGCACAATTCATAAAACATTAGTAAAGCCCAATTAAAAGCCGAGTTTAATAAAAGGAAGTCAGACAGTAGAACAAAACTGACCAAATGTAAATGTTTAAGTCAACAGCACACTTCAACTGTGAATTGGGAGTCAGTAATAAACTAGCTTCCCTGAAAGCAACCTGAAATAGCATTCACTAAATGACACAAAAGGGTTTCTGTTGAATTTCTCTCCATGAATCAGATTTTGTTCCATGCATCTCACTGTGGAAAGAGACAAAATGTGCGCCCGTTAGGGGCCACTGCCTTTTTTCATTAGGGGATCTTTTCTGTAGCATTTAAAGCCTCAGTACTCTGACCCACCTATTATCTGATACCACTAGAAAGAGAAATAGTTATTACGTATCTGCTTTTCTTCCAGGAACTTACCTTGGCATCCACCGTTCTCCAACAGATTTTTTTTATCCTCACAATAGCTCTGTGAGATCCATAAGCTTGAGAAATAAGGGGAAATGACCCAAAGTTGTCCAGTAAACTTTATGGCTCAATGGGGATTTAAATCAGAGTAACTCCAGTTCTTTTACAAATGCTCAAATAACTATATCCCACTGGTACCATGTTGAGAAAGGAATTACCTGCTGTATTTTACTGCTGACTTTTCAAAATGGTTTTTGTGCTTGTGGCTCTAAGACCTTACAAAAAAGTAGCAGTGTGCACTGTGTGGTTGTAAAAAAGAAAAACAAAACAAAGCCAAGAGCCCTGTCCACACACACACAAAATGTGCCTTTTCCATATGCTTCAAATTCTGGTTAATCCTCCAATTTCCTCTATCAAAGTTCGTTGAAGTTCAGTTTGGATTCCTACCCTCCTTCAGGTTAACTGTTCACAAAGAATAAGTGACTGCAGCTGAAAAACACATTCTGATCTTGTCTATTTTCTTTTGTACTCTCTGGTCACCGAGCTTCTGATTTGAAACATGGAGCTGAATTATTTATTTTATTTCCCTGTTGATGGTTGTCATGAGGGGAAAAAAAGCAATGCGCTGAATGGTTAACCAAAATAATAGAGATTATTTGCCTTAATCTTGCTTTTACCAATGATCTGCATTCCTTTATAAGAATTACAGTATATAAAATGACTCCTTTTAGGACAAACCTTTGCCTGAAATTTTTGTGCTTTGCTATCTGCCTCCTGGTCTTTTTTTCAAAGCCAGACTATACAAAATTACAGTGCCAAAGGTACCTGGATTCCTCATAGTTTCCTTGATTTTTTTATGTAGTTATATTTCCTCTGCTAGCCCAGGAACATGATTTCAAGCAGAAAAAAAATCAGTTTTTAACTAAGAAAACTAACAAAAAATCTACCTTTACAATTATAAGTTCAACTTTCAAATACCACACTGTATTTCTTCAGAATATTTTAATTACCTTCAAAGAAACAGTAGCCTTAAGCCTTACAAATTCTGCTGGTTAAGACCCAAAACCATTGCCAGTTTTTCCACTAGTAAAATTAATAAAGTTAACAATTCTCAGAAAGCCATTTCCTGCTTCCTCTTCAACCCAAAAGATAGTATCACTCTTATCTGCTGATTTTTTTTTTTTTTTTTGGCAAAATCCCACTCCATCTCAATTTCATCTTGAGCAAATAAATAGAAGTACACTGAAGGTTCTTTTTCTTTCTCTTGGTCTTATTTTAATTGGTGAAATATGATGGTGGAAATCCTGCAGAAAACCAACTCACAGCAAATTGCAATAGTGTAAGCTGCACAGTGATATCATCATGCTAATGCCACCAGAACACACTTGCACCCTGGTGTCTTGCAAGCACACAAGTCATAGCATTAGCATATCACCCAGTTTCATTTGCCCACCCTTGCTCCTCTTGTGGGTATCCCTCCCTTCTATTATCCCTTCCAATAAAAATCATGGCAGGTCTTTTGTTTAATTCATCTATTTTGCGTTCAGGAGGTAGATGATAATACCTAGACATAATGTCTGAACTTGGAGTCTTAAATTTGCCATGAAGTTCAAGGGTGATTTCTTCATCTTTGACTCTGAACAGAGGTGTGCTTCCTCAGACTGAAGTGGTGTGCAATTTCTGGGTTCTCCTGGCCTTCTGGTTCCTGCTCAAGAAGCAAGTCGTAGCCATGGCTAGGGGGACTTTTGCACAGATTTGTCTAGTGTGTCAATTGCACCCATTCCAGGACCAGGAGACCTTGTTCACAGTCACTCATGCCTTGATTTATCTCCAGTTTGGATGCACTCTACTTGGAGCTGCCCTTCAAGGCAACACAGAAACTTCAACTGATCCAGAATTTCTTTCCTTCCTTCCTTCCTTCCTTCCTTCCTTCCTTCCTTCCTTCCTTCCTTCCTTCCTTCCTTCCTTCCTTCCACTTCACCTTTTCCACACTTTCTTTCCTTCCTTCCTTCCTTCCTTCCTTCCTTCCTTCCTTCCTTCCTTCCTTCCTTCCTTCCTGCTTAAGGTAACTTCCTTCCTTCCTTCCTTCCTTCCTTCCTTCCTTCCTTCCTTCCTTCCTTCCTTCCTTCCTTCCTTCCTTCCTTCCATTTATATTCAGTGTCTTGCTATCCAAAGCAACTCTGTGCATTAAGCATGTGCACAATAATAGGTTTGCCCACATAACATCTCTGTTGGGCAAATTGTTCTGTCTTCCCGTTTTTTTCGGGCACCATTTAAGGTGCTGCTCATAACTTTTAAAGCCCTATAGGGCACAGGGTCAGATTATCTTTGGGACTGCCTTTCCCTAAGAACATCTGTCTGTCCTATTAGGTCAGATAGGGTGGGCACACTCCTAGTCCTGTCCCCTATTATTGCCATCTGATGGGAGCTAGGAAGGTGCCTTTTCTGTGGCAGCCCCTGCCCTATGGAAGATTCTGTCCCCTGAGGTTTGGCAGACCTGTACCCTCCTACCCTTTCATAAAGCTTTGAAGACCTGGCTTTCCCCCCAACATTGGGATAAGATTATATGACTTGATGCCAGGTATTTGTTGTTTTTAATGTGTTTAGCTTTATAGTTTTATTGTAGTTTTTACTTTTTATTGGGAGCCATGCAGAGTTAGTTATAAGATGGTGGATATATAAATATTGTAAATAATTGATTTTAATCTTAAGCTGCTTTTGGTAAGCAAATATGCCTGAACCAGAAACCTGAAGTCTAATCAGAAAACAGTTCTGCATTCTCTAGACTTATGTTAGTAGACCTAAGCAAACAAAGTAATGGAGAGGCCCAGCAAACATGAGAAGAAATAGTCTGTTCTTGGGTAGAGTTGAGCACTAAATTCCAATACAAATAAAAGCAGTAAAGCAAAGATCACACTGTGCTGGATTTAACAGTGCAGGATAGTGACAGACAGAACAATTCTCATGCATTTTCTCTGCTAATTTGTTTGCTTTACAAACTCTTTGGAATAAGACCATGTTAGTAAAATTCTTAGTGACAGAGTAAGCTGTGCTTGCATTTCTCTAGCTACCAAGTAGACAAGACGAATGTGGGAATAGCAATAGCAATAGCACTTAGACTTATATACCGCTTTACAGTGCTTTACAGCACTCTCTAAGCGGTTCACAGAGTCAGCATATTGCCCCCAACAATCTGGGTCCTCATTTTACCCACCTCGGAAGGATGGAAGGCTGAGTCAACCTTGAGCCGGTGAGATTTGAACCGCTGAACTGCTGAACAGTCAGCTGAAGTAGCCTGCAGTACTGCACTCTAACCACTGCGCCACCTCGGCTCTCGCCTTTGAATGTCACGCCTTTCATTCTTCAGTGGTATGTAGTCTTGAGTTTCTTGCAATTCAAGCATATCCTGTGAGAGATGGTGCCTACGGAGGGGGAGCTGGTGTAATGGACTACAATGAAGGGGCAGTTTCCCAAAAGGGAGGAGCACAGTCCAGAAATGGGGGTGAGACAAGTGGCAGTCCAACCCAGAGCAGATAGGAGACACAGGAAGAGATTTGGGATAGCCACTCCCTAGAATCTCCCAGGGTATATCCACTAAGATGATAGTAGTAAAGGTTTAATCCAGCAAGATTTTGTCTGATATTGTGTAACCAAATACTGAATTTCAGCTGGACTATTTTAGGTCACTCTTGGGAATAGCCTGACATGTCCTAAGAGGGATATCATGAGTAAACTTCTTCCTGGGGAGAAAGGAGAGGCATTATAATAGTGCTTCTACTGTCAATGCTAAGGTGGCAGCCTGCCATTGAAAAATGGTTGGATGATTTTTCCTTCCCCAAGGGGAATTTCCATCCCCTGCAGGAATTCAAAAACCATCCATCAGTCTCTGTCCATGGTTCTCATGGGAAATTTTGAATTCTGAAAAGTCATTTGTATTCACCAAGGTAGAGGTTGCAGGAAGAGAAGGGATGTTACAGAGTACAGAAATGAAAGAAAGTCATTCTCCAAAAGTCTCTTGTTTTATTTGATCCAAACATATTTTGGAAGGATTTTGTTCCTATTTCTGGAGCCAAACCCCACAATAAAAATACAAATTCTGATAAATATATTGCCACTGAGATTTTTATAATGTGCGAAGCACCAAACGGCATAGCTATATTTAAAGCATTAAGTATATGTCACCAATAAAAGCTAAGACATCATAAAGTATTCTATTTCTACCAGCAGAATATTAAACAAAATGAAGCAAAAAACTTATAGAATTCCATGGGTAAAACATACTCCCCCACATATATACCTTGATTTTAATACACACTGATTTTTCTAATGCTTCCTGAGTCAAAATGAAGGTGCAGCTCATGAAGTTGCTTTTCTTAATCTTAATCTTAGATGAACATAAGTGAATAAAGACCAAAATGCAAGTGTCAGTAATATTAGAATTATTCCAGTAAATGTTATGTCCAAGTAACATAGGCAAGCTAGCTGTTACAGAGGAGTGTAAATGGGCAGCTCTTTGAACATGTGTGGTTTATGTTTTTATTGGTTTCACCCTAATCTCTTGGACAGAAATATATTTTCTCTGGAAAAGACAGCAGAGCCAGAAGCATAAATGTTGCCAGAAATTAGAAAAGTGCCCAGATGGTTGTATAGAAGGTCAAAATCCAACTGTCCATGTGTTTCCTCCATTGATTAAATTAAGAAAGCCTCATGAGACTGCAGATATGTGGAAGTGGCTATCAAAATATTGATATCCTAGCGAACTGGCTTGTAAAAATACTGCCTTTTGTTTTTTAACCAATCTCAACTCCCAAGTTTTGGTGGAAAACATGACCCAAACCTTGAAGCTTTCTCTGATCTTTATTAAACTGATAATTAAGCACCCTGATTTGTGCTTTTTGTTCTGAATTCCTCCACCAAAATTATCCCCAGACCCATGTCAAATGTCTTGGATAAAAGACCTGACTTTGGTCATTCAACTATCTTTATATCAGACTGCTGAACTGAGTTGTTTGAGTTGAGTTGAGTTGAGTTGGGTTGGGTTGGGTTGGGTTGGGTCGAGTTGAGTTGAGTTGCTTCTGGACTGTCTTTCAGCCAGCCAGTCAAGCTCTTCCCAGACTCATGCTATTAATCCCCCACCTCCATGACACAATTTTAGAAATGGAAAACAGTCATTTCAGAATATTTTATTTCATGCATTATTAGATGTTGCACATAAAATACCTGCAATTTATTCCAGGTTCAGAAATATGTGCCCAATTACCTATGGTTCTAAGAAAAGGAAAGTCTCAGATCTTCAGCTGCATCTTTCCTAGACTTCAGTTTTCAGGGGAGATGAAAGGTGGACTGAACCTTCATTCTACTTAAGACTTCTAGGAAAGCTTATCTACCTTCTCCTTTTAAAAATTATAATGGGGCACTGAAGTTTGGAACAAGGCAAAAGCTAGACATTGATCAACAAAAGTTATTATATGAGCATGCAGAAATATGTAGATACAGTTATATAGAAATATATAACTTCTTTACATTGGAGGAAACAGGATGCACAGATTCTCCAGCTCTTTCTACAACTATTATAAACAGAAAGGGAGGGAGGGAGGGAAGGCAGGATTTACACAAATAGTGGAAATTCATGCGGAATACATAAATACATCACTCAAACTTTTCTGTAGTCCACATTTTATGGATGGAAAGCAAGCAAAATCCTTTCCAGGCACATAGTGGCTCAATATTTGTTGAATATAATCATTAATGAAGAACAGTCTAAAAAGACATGAGGACAGATATCAAATGGTTCACCATCAGAGGAAAATTCCCATAAGGTCACTACAAGGTATACCAAAGGAGCTTAGAGACTCAGCTCAGCACAGCACAGCTTTGAACATTTAAACCAGGAGAGTCCTTTTTTTTGTCCATTGCCTAGAGTCATGCTGAGGTTTTGAGATATATGTCAAGGCTGCACTCAGAAATGAAAATGAAAATGAAAATCGGGACAAAGAAATGATCATGTAGATGCAGGATATATAATCTGGATGGCTGCTGTTATGCACATGATTTTCTGTTTCTTTCTTTCCAGGAAGAACTGATGACAATTGTTCTGAATATGTTCTATTGAAATATATTCAATATTGGTTGAATATCTTCAACATATTGAGCTACTATTTTAAGATTTGCATTGTACTTTTTATTTATACAAAATAGTGAGAAACCCTGCCACTGATTCTTGGCATTCAAAATTAAAAACAGGGATCTCCAAACAACAGTGTGGGGTTGTAGTTTGTCTATCCATAATGTATGTTGTGAGTTGGGTTCTTTCTATGTACATGCAAAAAAATGTGTATTTGGTATTTTTATACACACACACATTATAATAAGCATTTATTGAAAAATCATTTATTAGTTTGATATATAGTGATATATAAACTAAGCAGTTACATAACATAATGATTATATAAAAGACAAAATGCTTTTAAAAAGGAATCTAAAATATTAGTGCATGCAGAGAGAGACAGTGAGATGAACATAGACACAAGCTGTATTGTGAAAGAAAAAACTACTCTCTATTATCTAAAAGGAAAAAAAAAGAGAAAATAATAAAAATCCCAGAGGAGGAAGGAATTAAAAAACAGCAACTTAACAATTAAAATAGTTTTTTAATTGTATTTAAGGCTAAATTTAAAAGAAAAAAATCATTTGACAAAGAGGAAATTTCAAGTTATTGAACCAGAGTTGGGTTCCTCCCGGTTCGCCCGAACCGGTAGCAACCCGCTGGTGACATCACGATGATGTCATGGATCCGGTTCGGTCGGACGCCACCATCTTTTTTTGGATTTGTTTTTATTCTTTTGCATTTTTTTTGAATTTTTTTTTCTTCTGCGCATGCGCAGAAGCCGAGTTTCCGGCACTGCGCATGCATTGCCATCTTGTTTTGGGCTTTTGGGGGGGGATTTTTTTTATTTTTTTGCACTGCACATGCGTGCACGCACCCACAAGGCACGGCCACGCGGTGCGGGAGGAAGCGAACCGGCAGCGAGGTAAGTTAGAACCCACCCCTGTATTGAACTTATATAATCTTATTCAATTTCATTATTTTAATTCAATTTTTCAATAATGAATTAGCTCATATGGAATCCAATTATCAAGTCATAACCTTCTTTTCACATGTAGCTATTTCAAATGCTGAAACTTTTACAGATTTTAAGCTAACTTTTACAAACTGAAACATAAACACCTTCTATGAGGACATAACATCTTATTTCACAACATCCAAGATTGGTACTGGTATATCCAAAGTTCTTTATAGATTGAAAGATTCCAAACACTAATCTGTTGGTCAGTATGCAATATGAATATGCCAAGACTGAAAAAATGTGACACCCAATTCTTTCAGACTACACAGTCCTGAATGAATGAAGTTATGTAAAAATCCTGAACCCAGTAAAGATCATAGCAGCTTTGAAGCTAGTTAACATTTAATTCTACCTGTATCAAAATGATTCAGTTGCGATAGTTTCTATAAAATACCTGAGGGATATGGAACTCATAAATTTTGATGATCTGGTTCATTTTCACATTGCATAGACATAACATATCTCATCCCAATCCCTTCTAAATATGCAATCCTCTGCCTTTGTCTCTCTCTGTTTTACTTCATCAGCTATGCTGGCTAAGTAATAAGGGCACAAAAGATGGACCTCCACATCCATAAATCAACATTGATATTCATTTATTCCTTTTATTTTGGTATTTGCAATTTTCCTGCATCAAATTCTGGAAACCTTAGTCCATCATCTCAAATACCTTAATAGGACACTGGTCTTTCATTGACTTTTTTCTTTTCATTTTCAATCAATCATCCACCAAGTTATATAATTGTACCTTCTGGCAGGAGCTAACTGATCAGAAAACTCTTTGCAGTTTAAAACAACCATTGAGTTTATGTATTATTGTATATTTGAAAGCATATAAAATAAAATCTTTGTGCCATAAAATATTGTGGATAGAAAATAGTGATTTGTTTCATGTTCCAGGAACAAAATTGCACTTTATCTATTTTTATTTCATTATACTATTTTCCTTAACAAGCTTGGCAACTTTCCCAAAAAAGGCTCTGCAGAAATATGTTATTTATAATTCACATGAATTTAGAACTGTTTGTTTGTGACTATCTTTGAGGCTGTCTTATATGGCAAAACTGATTGATTTTATCAATTTACATGCTATCAAGTCAATACCAACTTTTAGTGACCACATAGGTAGATTATCTCCATGATAATCTGTTCCCAACCTGGTCCTTCAGGTCTTCTAACAGTGTACCCATCACTTCTACAACTGAGTCATCCACCTTTGTGCTGGTCAATGTCTTGTTCTTCCTTTCAGAATAAAACTTTCAACTTCTCCAGGATTGTGGACTCCTCAAGTTGGCTGAGTCTTCATATAATGTGTCTAAAATATGATAATTTGATGAGAACTCTGTATTGATTAATTTTATGTTCCTTTTGTTTTCTTGGCTGTTTATGATATTCTCGGGAGTTTTCTCTAACACCAAATTTAAAAGCATCAATACTCTTTTGGTCCTGTTTCCTCAAAGTCCAATTTTCACTTCCATCTTCAATAGAGTGTCATGGGAAAACCACTGCCTGCACAAAATGGTTGGTGTATGCTCAGGATAATAAAAAGGAAAGTGGTTAGCTTTTTCTGCTTTTGCTTCATTTGGAACTTGCACATGAGTAGTTCATGAACTGTTCCACAGTCAGCCCCTTCCCAAAACTTTGCTGTTACATACAGTATGTAACTATTATAACCCCCTCCTTGTACCAATAATTATAGTAAATTTTATTTCTGTGCTTCATATGTGATTTCCATGTATACAGATGTTGTTTTAGTTGTTTTGTGAAAGTTACATTGCTTTTTGTTTTTCACATATTGAGTAGTAAACGCTACAATCTTCTGACTAAAAATGGCCAATTCAATTATTTGATTTTGTGAACAACTATGTGTGCCCTACACATTATCATCTCTCATTGTGTTGAATATTCTCACATTCATACTTCTTACATTCCATACATCCATCAGCAAATAGATGTCCTGAAGGCTTTAATCTATTTACATCATAAACATCATTAGTAAGCTAAAAGATCCACAACCATTCCTTAGTACCATATTGAGTGCTATCCGATCTAAAGATCCCATTATATAGTACCGTAATATATTATCAATCACCATATATGGTCTACCCATCTGGTATACTTGATATATACAGGAGTGGTTTATCATGTCCTATGCAGAATTTGCTATTGCCCTCAAAACATCTACCTCAAACATCTTTAAATATCTCTGCTGCTTAATATAACACCTGCTTCCTTTAGCAGGGCAGCTGGAATGAACTTCATGCTTTGAAATGACCCTTTTGGGAGGATATACAATCAACATATACAATAATGAACTAGCATAGCATATATTCCTGGTATTATTCACTCACACTTCCTAGGAATGAACATACAGTACACAATACTGATACAGTATAGCAGGACTTGGGTGTAGAAGGTAGGGTTAGGCGAACTAAGCAACTCCATATAAAACTTTATTTTCTTAGAAAGAAAAGAAAGAGTTCTTAGATTTTTTTTTGTGGTAAGCATTTTTCTTTTGCTGCAGATTGTAATGCAAACAAATAGGATTCTCACTTTCCAAACTAATATGAAAACTAGAACACAATTCTGCCTTGGTTTTCACACTTGTTCAATTTTTTTTCAATACAACTTCCTGATCAAATGATATGTACCATGATGAAATTGCAAACTGATGCAGGAGTAAGATAAAATAAGCCTATGCTTGAAGCAATGTAGGAGGTAAAATAATATATTCTTCACTCAGAATGAAAACGGGAGTCCTTGGCCCAGTCACGCTCTCTTACTTAAGCCACATTACTGAGGTGAATGTGAAGATAACATAGGAAAAGTAAAGGAATGTATATGGGGGGGGGGAATCACACATTTTCATTTTCCCCCCTGCTCCAAATGGAAGAAAGACATGGGCAGAATTGACCCCAAAATCACAATGAGATTCACAGTCTAAAGATATGAAATGCACCAGTATGTGGTGAGAGTTTTTAACTGGACCTCAATTTCTCTACATTTTGCCCAGCAACATCTATGGAAGGAGGGCAAAAGACAAATGGTAAAGGAACTTTATACCAACAAGTTACATGCTCCACCACTTTTGTACATTTGATGTGAGGACATACACTCATAATACTGCTTTCATCATTTTGATAAAAGCAGTGATTCCTGCAGTTGCCTCAGTCTGTGCCTTCAGTACTAAACTTAAAATGAAAAAGATGAAAAATATTACCACCTTTTCATATAACCAGGCCAAGAAGAGTTGCAGTTACTACTTGAGAGTCTAGTGGAAACCATTAGGCTGAACAATAAAATGCACCAATACACTGGACAATTTTTTTCAAAAGTTTTATTCCCTAACCCTGAAAAACTTTTGGTGAAGAATAGAATGGAATGGGAATGGGAATGGGAATGGGAATGGGAATGGGAATGGGAATGGGAATGGGAATGGGAATGGGAACAGAACAGAACAGAACAGAACAGAACAGAACAGAACAGAACAGAACAGAACAGCAGAGTTGGAAAGGACCTTGGAGATTTTCTAGTCCAACCCCCTGCTCAGACAGGAAACCCTATACCATTTCAGACAAATGGTTCTCCAATCACTTCTTAAATACTTCCAGTGTTGGAGCATTCACAACTTCTGGAGACAAGTTTCCACTGGTTAGTTGTTCTGTTGAGAAATTTCTTCTTAGTTCTAGGTTGCTTCTCTCCTTGATTAGTTTCCACCCATTGCTTCTTGTCCTGCCCTCAGGTGCTTTGGATAATAGCTTAACTCCCTCTTCTTTGTGGCAAATGCTGAGATATCAGAACACTGCTCTCATGTCACCCCTAGTCTTTCTTTTCATTAAACTAGACAACTAGATTATGATAGACACCCCCCCCCCAAACTGAACATATAATTTCAGAATGACTATGTTATGTAGGAAACTTGAGAAATACAAAAATAACTTTTAATTGATATAATGTATTTAATTATATAATGTTTCCAACACATAGCATGAGTTCAATGGGGCCAAAAGTGTTTTGCTGCCGAAATTTGTTTCTACTCAGCATCTGATGCATCTGACTGCAGTGTCGAACAATAATCAGCCAGGATCGATGGATTCCAGTTGCCCTGAAACCATTTTTCCATTGTGGCAATGTCCTGGTGAAACCATTTACCCATATCTGTCACTGACTGCGCCTAGATTTTTGAGAAAGAAGTCTAAGTGTGAATGCAGAAAATGAAACTTTAGTGACATGTTGCACTTCATGGTTTTGTATGCTGTAACAAGTTTGTCATCCAGTTGAATAAAGTTCGATGCTTTGCAGTTGCCATTTCTCTGGCCCCACTAACAGATCTTTGAACTACTTGTCAATTGATGACAAAGCTAATCTATGGACCAACAAAAATGTTTTCCTTAATCTCGGCATTAGTTACTCTTGGAAACATCTGTCTCACATAACAAAAACCTTCACCTTCCTTGTTCATTGTTTTCACAAAGTTTTTAATCAGTCTAGGTCAGTGATGGCGAACCTATGGCACGCACGCCACAGGTGGCACGCGGAGCCATATCTGCCGGCACGTGAGCCATTGCCCTAGCTCAGCTCCAGCGTGCATGTGCACTCCGGCCAGCTGATTTTCGGCTTGCGTGGAGGCTCTGGGAGAGCGTTTTTGGCCTCCGGAGGGCCTCCGGGGGGGTGGGAGAGGGTGTTTTCGCCCTCCCCAGGCTCCAGGGAAGCCTCTGGAGCCTGGGGTGGGCGAAAAATGGGCCTACTGGACCCACTGGAAGTCGGGAAATGGGCCGTTTCCGGCCTACAGAGGGCCTCCTGGAGGGCCATTTTCGCCCTCCCCAGGCATTGAATTATGGGATGTGGGCACTCGCGCATATGCGATAGCGCGCGTGCATGTACTTTCGGCACCCGAGGAAAAAAAGGTTCGCCATCACTGGTCTAGGTTTTATGTGAAACGGAGGCAAAAAAATATCTTAGTCGAATCAAGAAGCAGTTCATGTGCCACATTTTTCTGTCCTGGAATCAAATTCTTTTGGAGTGGCAATGGATGTTATGTGCCTCTCTTGCATTGTTGTCCCCTTTGCATATGTAACAATAGTATTTGTTATATCTGAGTTGCATTCCAAGCAGCAGAGCTACTCTTTTTAGATCTCCACAGGTATTCCAATTCTACTTGGTGTTCTGGATGTGCTTCAACAATAGTTCCATGTTTTCCTATGTGCAGCACAGCCAACAGATACTAAAGGGTATAAATAAATAAAATACAGGGGAAATGAACGCTAATAATCTCTGTAATTGAGAAAACGCTTTATTCAACTTTCTAGAAAGTCTCTTTATGACTTGACTTTGAGCTAGGAATGGAGAGCACATGCTGCAAGGGTATAAGAGAAAGAGAAAGAAATGAGGATTCTCAGTAAGTGGTACAAGCCATAAAATACATCTCACAAATCACTCACTAATCATCTTTATAAAACCTAATAAGCCATGTAGAATGATGGCAGGAGAAGTACTTCTGAGCTACTGGAAGTCATCAGCCAGTACCTGTCAGAAATAGTCTCCAGTGAACATGAAACTGCTGTAAAGAAATCTGTGGCCTACTAAAGTAGAGTTTTATTACTGGTTATTAGTGGAATGTTAACTTTTCTCCTTGTGACAGGAAAGTTGGAGAAAAAAACCTGTGTTGATAGATGGATTGAAGTAGAAGGGCATCATTGGGCATACTTTATTTCAGGTTGGGCTAGTTCCTCAAAAATGTTGACCACTAAGATGTCAACTTTGGCTGCTAGTGAGAAGAAACTGCTCTTTCTCCCTAATTTTTTCTCTACTTTTGTAACCATTGAATAGTTGTGGGTTGTCTCAGACAGTTGAGAGCAGGAAAGGACTGTATTTTATTCCATTCTTGCACTTTTATTGTTGGCTAGGGCTTAGTCTTTCATATCTTGCTTTCCCTTCAAAGCAGCAAATCTCAGGTTCACCATTACTGCAACAAACCACTCACTTTTTTCTATGCAGAGATGGTCACTCTGGACACTTGGATAAATATGAAATATTGGTTTAGAAACATGAAATATAAACAAACAAATAAATTTACCATGTTGGCAATTTGCATATCTCATCTTAAGAAAAAGCCTCTTGAAAGACATTTTGAAAAACAATTATAAACTTATATCAATTTGTTGATGCTTAAACTGCTATCTTGATCTAATCTGACTAATCAGATAATTTCAGGATAACATTACATTTATACTATTTGTATATAGACCAGATCAAGCCACTTTCTTAGAGTGATGCCCACCAGATGTGTTGGTACTTCTCAGAATACCCAACCAGTTTGAAAAAAGATGGAAACAAGATGGAAGGTAAGAATATGATACAATTCAACCATAAACCAAATCTATAACATAATTATTTGTTCTTACAAATTTATTTTTACCCAACTAACTGAAACAGATTCATATGATCGTTTCAGAGTGTAAACTAGTCAAATCCCCCTATTTCTCTTTCCTAAAAATGCCCTGGCTGCCAGTCTCACAGAGGACATCTGATATTCTATGGGCATTGGGTTTGTTTCAGAAGTCAGTCCAGAAAATCTGGGAACAGTGTGTATTGAGGTCTTTCCATAAAAGATAAGTAATATTTTACTTTCAACTCTAAGATGACAACCATATTTTATTTTATTTTATTTTATTTTATTTTATTTTATTTTATTTTATTATTTTATTATTATTTTATTTTATTATTTTATTTTATTTTATTTTAATTTTATTTTATTTATTTTATTTTATTTTATTATTTTATTTTATTATTTTATTATTTTATTTTATTTTATTTTATTATTTTTTATTTTATTACTATCCAGCATAACTCTGAGTGGCTTACAATGCAATAAAAATAGAATTATAAAAACAATTATACATATAGGAATAATTAACATTGCAAAAATTAAATAGACTAAAAACTAAGAGCTTATGCGGAGTGGGGATGATGCCTTCTTCTGTCC
>QLTV01002419.1:6940199-6959508 GCA_003457575.1 Thermophis baileyi | reverse complement strand
GGCAGCAACCAAGGCCTGCCACGCCCCCGAGCCGGTTCTCTCGGCGGCGTTGAAAAAGCTGTAAAAGTGGTTAGTAATTTTTGTGTTTGTTTTTGTTTTATGTATTTTTTGTATGTTTGTTCTATATGTTGTTTTTAACGAAAAACCTAATAAAGATTATTTTATTTAAAAAACAACTTCTTGCACACGCGAGAAGTTTTTCTTTACTTGTGCAAGGGCTGTGAGTTGCTCCGAGGCTCGGAGGAGCAAAACTGCCCCCCCCTGAATCCCAGCCCCGCAGCGAGGGATGAGGTGATCACGTCAACAGCTCGGTCTCCCGCCGTGTTCAAGCAGAGCTCCGGCGGGGCTTGAATCTGCATTGCAGGAAAACTCCGCTCTTGGGGTGCGCGCACTCCAGGCTTCCTCTGGAGACACCCCCCCACAACCTTCCTACAATTGCCAGGGACATCTTTCTTGGTCTGCCGGTGCCCCTTTGCCTCTTCCCGTGCCCGGGTGGGGGAAAAACACCTCAGGGCGCCCTGATCCATCTTCCCCCAACTGGGAGGTTTCTCCCCAAGCAGCAGCATTCTCGGAGGATGATGTTTTGCCCAGCCTAGAAGTTGTTTCCGAAGCATGGAGAAGCTTCGCTTTTTCTCCTCCCCATTGAGCGAAAAGCTGGTGGGCTAGCAGGGTCCAGCCCACAAGCGCTCTCTGGCCCCAAGCCAAACAGAGCCAAGCTGACCATAGCTGGACTGCCCAACCCGAGGAACAGGTGAATAGAATGGCGGGCAAGACCGCAGGAGGCATAGCCAGAGCCATGGGCAACTGGAGCCACGGGCAGCGGATCAGCTCGCTGCTGGCCTGGGATTTGAGGGGCGGAGGTTTTGCTCTCACTATTGTGAGGCAATTCACAACTTCTTGCACTTGCGAGAATTTTTTCTTTACTCTGCAAGGGTTGCTCCGAGGAGCAAAACTTCCCCCCTCCCCGAATCCCAGGCCCGCAGCCCCCTGACCCTGCCGGCCCGCCAGCTTTTCGCTTAAGCCCCCCGACCCTGCCGGCCCGCCAGCTTTTTGCTCACTGGGGAGGAGAAAAAAAGCCTCTCCAACTTCTAGGCTGGGCAAAACATCGTCCTCCGAGAACGCTGCTGCTTGGGGAGAAACCTCCCAGTTGGGGGAAGATGGATCAGGGCACTCTGAGGTGTTTTTCCCCCACCCGGGCATGGGAAGAGGCAAAGGGGCACCAGCAGATCAAGAAAGATGTCCCCGGCAATTGTAGGAAGGTTGTGGGGGGGTGTCTCCAGAGGAAGCCTGGAGTGCACGCACCCCAAGAGCGGAGTCTTCCTGCAATGCAGATTCAAGCCCCGCCGGAGCTCTGCTTGAACACGGCGGGAGACCAAGCTGTTGGCGTGACCACCTCCTCCCGACCTCTTTCCCTCTGCCAGTCGGGAAGCCAGGTTCAGTCCGAGCCAGTCACCGCCCGGCCCGATGCCAGCCCCCCCCTTGCCTGCCATTTAATTTGCCTGTTCCTGGGGTCTGGCAGCCCAGCTATGGTCGGCTCGGCTCTTGGCGGGTGAAGAATCTACGGGCGAAGCAAGCCCGTCTGGGGAGGGCAGTGGGGAGCAGCTGCCCGGGAGGACCTGGCCGCCCTCCCTCACTCTCCGGCTATCGTGTGGCCAGAGAATTAGGCATCCCAAAATGCGCCTGTGTCGCCGGGTCGACCTCAGACCTCACAAGGCAGCAGAAGCCAGAACGCCGCCACAATCTGAGCTCCCTTTGGAGTGGGTTGCAAACAAGCTTCTTTGCAACAGCCGAGGACGGAAGAGGTGCCTCTTCCGTCCTCGGCTGTTGGAATAAGCGGCGGCTTTGGCTGCCACTGTGCCTGCTTCATTCTCCGGTCCCTCTCCTTCCCTCGCTTGGCTGCTACTGCCGGGGTGCTACCAGGGCAAGCGCGCAGTATGTGTGTGTGTAGGGGGGGCATGGACCGTTCAGCGCTGAGGTAGGAGCAGCCAGGGAGGCGGGGAAAGCGAGGCTTCTTTGCCAGCCTCCCAGCTGGCAAAACATAAATTTTCGCCATGGCTAGGTGGGGGGGCATGGGCCTGAGGTGGGGAGCAGGTCTCCCGGGCCGGGAGGTTGCTTCAATAGCCGCGGGAGGAGCAACCCTTCTCGCCTCTGATGGGCCTTCCCCATTGTTGCATTAAAGGAATCTGCCCCTGCTGGCGCTGAAGTAGAAGCAGCCATGGCGGCGGAGAAAGCGAGGCTTCTTTGCTAGCCTCCCAGCTGTCAAAACATAAATTTTTGCGGGTTCTGTGGGCATGGCTAGGTGGGGGGCATGTGACTGAGGGCGTGGGCGTGAGTGACGTCAAGTTGGCCATGCCTACTCAGTCACATGACCATCAAGCCACGCCCACAAAATAAGCCACACCCACAGAGTGGTAGTAAAAAAAATGGAACCCACCCCTGGCCTAGTCGGCCTCCTGCACCACGGTGGGGGGCATTTTTGCCCTCCTGGGCTCCGGAGGCTTTCCTTGAAATTCCGGTAGGCCTGTTTTTTGCCCTCCCCAAGCCTCCACACGCGCCCTGCACTTACCTGCATCCAAAATGGGCCACGTGGGGACTCCTGGGAGGGGCAGGGTGGGGTGGGCGGGGCCAGCCAGGAGTGGGATTTGGAGGTTCTCCGAACTGCACAGAATCTTAACTAGAGGTTCTCCCAAACCCCTGTGAACCCCCAGCAGCCCAACCCTGATCTAATATCATTCCCAGGACCCTGTCACACCCGGAATATCTTTGTCTTTTTTTAGAGTAAATGAGTATCTTTACAAACAGATCTCAGGGCAGCATTGAGCTGTCATATTTATTTTCAAAAAAATGAACATGCAACCCAGAGCTACACTTGAAAATAAAAGTGAATACCAGGGACTGACATTTTAGTTCGCAACATCCAGCTTTCTGTATATTATTGCTGTTGTTTTAAATAAAAAGAATCTTAAAAAAATACATGGAGCAAGAAACCTGTCCATAATAATCACTTTCGTTTATCCACAAGACAAATCTTTGTTCAGATCCCATAGGCCTTCTCATATCTAAGACAATTCTTCCTATAGTTTTGTGATGGGACTTAAAACAGGTACCAGCTATTTGTCTATCAATCTGTGAATGGAAGTTTAGTTCTCCTGTGGCACATAATTCTACCAACTGAAAATAGAAGCCCAGCTAGAGGAAAAGACTGGTCAGGAAGTTTGCCGAGGATTATTGATTGGTTTCCAAATTACAGTACTTCATCCTCTAATTCATCTCCAAACATTTAAACAAAATACAAGGTGATTTTGTTGGTGTTGATTATTTTCATCTTTTAGTACACTGTAGAACTCTTCACTGTCTCCCTGTTTGAGACAGAGTCCAGTTTAAATTACTGGTGCTTATATTTACTATTTTTCCCAGGTCTGTATATCCATATTTGTCCATCCAATCCTGCTCATTTTCAACAGTTCTTTGAGCAGGAACCTATGCACCTGAGGCATCAGCTCAATCCAAAGATATTATTCTAAGAGATGACTTAATCCAATCTCCTTTCAATCAATTCTCCCATGTCATGCAGATATAACCTATTGCATCTATAATGGGAACTGTAGATAACATTTTCTCTTAAAGGTTGAATATATATATGTGTGTACCTGCCTCCCAAAGACATTTTCAGGACAAAGCAAAAGAAAGGAATTTCAAGAACAGCCCAATGATTACTAAGCATGGAACACTTGTTATAATCAAACACACACACACACACACACACACACACACACACACACACACACACACACACACACACGTGAAGCATAGTATTTTATTACAGAACTCCTGTGTCCCCTTTCTTACTCTACATTTCCCAGCCCATGTAGAATGACAGACTATATGTCATATAGCAGTGATGGCTAACCTTTTTGGTGCCGAGTGCCCAAAGCGCGCCTGCGCAACCCCCTAAAATGCAATACGAGTGCCCCCCACGCATGCACCCCACCCCCCTGCACATGCACCCCACTCCCCCTCACCCATTTTTGGCTTTCAGGTTGGTGCACGAGGCTTTCCAGGCCCAAAACAGGGCACGGGGGGGCCTCTAGGCCCAAAATGGGGTGCATGCACGTGAACCCCAAAATGCAATGCGAGTGCCCTCGCATGCGCCCCACCCCCGTGCATGCACATGTGCCCCCAGCATGCGCCCCACGCATGCATGGCAGAGACCCGAAGACCAGCTGGCCGGCGGGAGGCACGCGTGCATGCGCGGTGGAGCTGGGCTGGGGTGACGGCTGGTGTGCCCGCAGAGAAGGCTCTGCGTGCCACCTGTGGCACGCGTGCCATAGGTTTGCCACCACAGTCATATAGGCAAGGAACTCTACATATCTACCCAAGGAAGAAATTGTCAATTCTGGCAGTAGAAGAAGGTGATACTGTAAAGCCATTGTAAAGTACAGAGTCAATTCCAGACAATGAAAGCAATTCAGTTCTCTGCTTATTTATTAGTAATATTATTCTATCGAAGGGGCTAATTACTAATAACTGTATTTTTAATTGCAGCTTCAGAAGGAATACTGGAAAGGCATTGTCCTGTAAACAAGCTCAGGAGAAGTGTGGTCAAAGAAGAAAAAAGGATCAGTTATTCTTTTTGCCTAAAGCTGCTGTTTGCCATTAAAATTGCTAGCTAACAGAAATTTCACCTGGCATGTTCTTCTGGACAGGTTCCCTCCTCCTTCAGATGAATTCTGCCATGAGCTGCACTTCAGTTTGAAGCTTGTGGGATGAGCTCACCAGGAATCACAATCCCTCCATTTCTGAAGACTATAATTACAAGTCATGCAAAGAATCCTACTTGACCTTTAAATATATTGACATGTCTGCAGTTATAAATGTGTTTGTGAAGACAGCAAATCCTACACTCATTAAATATTGAATAGTGGAGTGGTTGGCCATATAATCTTGCTTCCTTTCCCCTTTTACTCTGAATTTTTGATCACACTTAACTGTTACACAGGACCCTGACAAGACAAGAAAATCTTGCTATTTCTAATTCCAATTTTTTAAAAAAAAAAAACTATAAAGCCAGGTCTTCCTGAATAAGATTTATTAATCCCACTTGAGAAGGAGTGGAAAATTCAGTTCTGTTGCTTTGCATCAAAATATGTAGGTTATGCTAGCTCATTCAATTTTATTCATTTTAAATGCAGTCTTTTAAAGATTCACTCTAATATATTCATTCTAATATAACATAGGATGATTGGGAAAATAAACTGTTTTAAACAAGAATGTCTGAAAATTACATTCAAGAAAATCAAGAAATTCAAGCTTCCCTGCATCCACAGGCATCTATGGGGGAGGGCAAGGAGGGCCAAATAACATGTCCGTGATGACAGAATAATACAGATGCTATGACTGACATACATGTGTCTCGCATCCCAACACAGATAACAGTCAACATTCACATAGTTTTATCATTGTGTTCAAGTCATCATTTTGATATCAGAGTTTGCCCTGTATACCCCTGCCTGAGCCATATCATTTCAGAAAACTTCAAAGGAACAATTGTACTACTGGTATATGTTTTTTTTAAAGGTTCCCATATAAGGAAACCAGTACCAACAATGAAGAACAGAATGCAAGAATCTTCCCCCTGTGACATCTATTGCAGTATTCTGAACTATTCTACAGGTAAACAAGTACCGTGTTTCCCTGAAAATAAGACCCTGTCTTATATTTTTTTGAACCCTGAAATAAGCACTTGGCCTTATTGCCATTCATTGCACTCAAAAGCCCGATTGGGCTTATTATCAGGGGATGTCTTATTTTGGGGAAAACAGGGTATGGCACAAGACAGTAAATAGGTTCGTAATTTTAATTTTAAAAAATAGTTTCTTTACTGAAGCAACATGGAAGAAAATGTCATGGATTAAGAGATAAAAGTGAGTACTTAACAAACTTTACTTAACAAATTGCAGGTTTTTTAGGTTTGGCCTAGCTAGTTGTATAAATCCATCCACTTTGGTTTGTAAACTATGGTTTATGGTTTGCTGTGTTGTGTGAATCTAGCCAATCCTAGCTTAATTAACAAATCATAAAACAAATTATGGCTTAACATCATCTAGAAACCCAGTCACTATGTAGAATGATGTTTTCTTATATGCTATCTTCCATTTTCACTAAAGATACAGGATGTATTGTTTTCTGAGCTTCCATAGAATTTCTCAGTTTTTCGGGAAGAAACTTGTTTTAAAGAACATTAGGGGGGGGGAAAGGAAAGTTGATATCAAAAGGAAGGTTAAAACAAAATTGCATAGAAATCCAAAATTATTTTCTTAAATGACTTTTGCACATTTTTCACAAAAGTACTCAATGGAAGTCATTTTAATTGCATTTGGCTAATAGTAATGGGGGGGAGATGTTAATTTGTTAGGTGTTCCAGCTGTGCTTATATGGAGAGCAATCAAGAGTGCTTGCCTGCTCATTTTGCCAGCAATTGAAGTTGGAATTATTTTAACACTAATAAACACAAAATCGTTTTTCACTTCCTGCCTTTGGAAGAAATTAATCAGCAAAGAGGAAAGAACATAGCATCCAAAATGGTTAATTAATACTGAATTTAAAGTTAAAGTTTAGGAAAAAAATAACATTAAAATAATTGATATATTAGGCCAAATGAAACTTAAAACTGTTTTAAAAGGCCATCAAAATGTCAGAAAACTCTCCGATTCTAACTATTGTTTTTTCTCATATATTCTTCTTTGCACAGGACTTAATTCCACATAACCAATGCAACCGTATGGACAATGCAATTTTCCAAAATTTACATTGCTGTTTAAAAATTGGACTTCAGAAATCCATGGATATGAAAAGGCTTAACTGTATTTGGTAGCTAAACAATTTCCTGATTTGGGAAACTATTGGGAAACTAGAAGAAAATCGAAACAAAATACCCTTTGAGTCCTCTGTATTATTCACCATACCAAAATTCAAGTGCTATTTTACATAACTCTCTCAAAACCATTAATTTAAATAACAGCCTCCAAATTCCACTTGGGAATCAACACTGAAGCATTTGTATGCTATGTCTTCAGAACTCCAAAACCTCGCTATTTGCAGGGAAGGGGTGGAGGAGGGGTTCTTTTATCTGAAGCAATGCAAGATCCCAAATCTCCAAAGTACTGATGAGTTCAAGAACTGCTGTTGTTTCAAATAGTTCCCAAATGCAATGTTTACTATTTTAAAACAGTAGAGAACAATCGCGTTTTTTTCTTAATGCATATTTTCTTTCTAGTTCAGAAAAGTCAATGCTACTTCAGTTCATGTTTTCTTAATATCTTACAAAACAGGACGAATACAATCTAAATAGAGTGAAGCCTAACCTAGGAAAAAATAGTTGTTCCACCTTCCCACAACATTCATAGCAGTTTGAAGCTTCACAACCTCAGTGGTATGTCTCTTATCTGGCAGCCCATTTTCTGACATGTCTTCATGGTGTGCTCAGGTGCCTCTAATAGAAGCATGAAGATATCTCATTGTAGGAAGTTAGCACCTACCCCACTCCTAGAGGAATGAAATATTTTAGGAAATATTTAAAAAGGCAGAATCTTATATGGATGAGAAAATGGAGAATCATGTTTTTAGGCAGAAAATAAGACTCACTCCTAGTAGCCCCCACCTTTGTCAATAGACCATTAAGACCAGAGCAAACTCACTCATCCCCCACCTTTGTCAATGGGCAGTCTATTCTACATAACAAAGATAGGATTAGCCCTCTGCCCATCTTACCACATGGCACCTGGGAAGATTGCATCAGCCAGCAAGGTTCAAGCAAACTTGGACTCAGGACAGCCTACAGAGTTGCCCCTGCATGGCCCTATGGGAGTCTGACAGCCAATCAGAGTGCATTTCTTGCACAGGAGCAAGGGCCCCCGGGGCGGGGCCCAAGAGAGGGCATAAAACCAAGGCACTCTCCGCATCTCGGCCCTTTTTCTCTTCTTCAACATCCTCGAGGCATGTGATCCCCCTTTCCCCAGGACCTCAGACCATGTGGTCCTGCTGTCCTCCATTAAACCATCTTTCCAAGCAGTCACCATGCTTCCAGTGTCTTTTTCCCCACTTGGAACCGAACCCAGAAGGATATTCCTTACAACACCATGAAATATCCTTATGATGTTGGCCTTTCTCTCATTTATGGCCTACCCCAAATGAAGCTTAAATTTGTCTTTAGTTGCCCTGATTGGGTTTTCTGTCGTATTCTGCTAATACTAATCTTGCTAATGAACACATTTATTATGGTGAATAATATAATTAAGGAGGTGTTGCTCAGTTCTGATTGGCCTTGTTAAGTTCCTGTGAACATGACCTCTCCACTCTAGTCATTATCTTCTAGGACCCTTTTTGATTTGGGCTGCAGGAGAGACCAAACTTGGTGTTCCCCATTTCAAGGTTTCAGACAGACAGACAAACACTACCGAAAAGTTGAAGCAATAACAGCAGATAGGAATTAAAATGCCTACCAGAGAATGCTTGCCTGCTGATTACAGTCCAAGAAGAAACAGTGCAGTCCAATTATGTTCCAAGAGTCAAAGAAAGCCAAATCAGGTAGTTAGCCAATCCAAAAGTTACAAACTAGGATTTCAACTGTTGTTTTCAACAAAGACTGCCTTCAAAACTAAAGCTGTGTGCAGACAGCTGTCTGTAATTATGCAATTTTTGCCTTTTGCCTAGCAAGAAGCCTCACTGAGGAACATTGCTCTGCTTCCCTCTCTATGCAACCAGACCTGCAGCTTGGAATGTTGTGCCTTATCCTGGCTACTCCAGCTGAAATAGAGATGCCTGTGGCTGATCAGCCTCAATTGAATCCTGGCTTACTGATTCCTGAGGATGAGAAAGAATCCTGAAGCACAGGCTCATCTGGAGCAAAATCATAACATTCAACATCAAAGTCAGATTCTGAATCATGGCTCATAACACTTGGATTCTCCAAAGTCATCTGCCTGCATAATGCCTACCTAACCGATAAGGAACACTGCCATATGTTCCATATATACACCATTTTGCACATTATCAGTCCCTTGCTACTTCATCCTGTGTCCCTCCTTTGCACTACTGACCCATCAGGGGTTTTTCTAAAATATCTGAGCACCTTTGTCCATAAATAGCCCAACTAACATATAAGTAAGATGGGGCTCTTGTGGTCTCTCCTTTCTAGCTTTACAATATGCAGAAGAAGAATGGGAGAGGAAGCTCAGGTGGGGGGAAACCCATAAAAGTCTTTGCCCTATGTTGCTACTTATTTGTAAATATATTGGCATAGGCTAAGCTACTTAGAAGGCCACCTACTTCCATATAACCCATCCCACTTTTGGGTCATCGGTGAGGCAACACCAGTTTTCCCACTGCTGATATATTTAACATCAACTAATTATGTCCCCATCCTTGGGAAGGATTCAAAATTTGGAACAAATTATCACTGGTATTGAAAGCACGATTCTTTTTTATTATAGTTTAGGAAGCCTAAAGCAATTTTTTCCACCTGGGTCATTTAATGATTTAATTTGTTTGGTGTTTGTTCAGTCATGTTTGTGATTTTATTTACTGCATTTTTACAAGCTGCCTGGATGTATTAAGGGAAAAGGTAGCATATATGGGTGGATGTCACCACCTTTCATTACCCAGGATTTCACCCATCTGTGGTTGAGAAATATAGACCATGGATATTTACCATCATCTGTGATAAACAATTTCACTTATCCACAGTTTTTGTTGCAAGGTTTTGATTTGTTCACCATTTTGCACTTCTGCAGAATATACATTTGGTCTGTAGCCAGCAGCCTGCAGGGTTTTGTCCTTATGTGGTTGTCTTTCACGAAGTGAAAATGAGTAAGAGCATAGCAGGGAGTTTTGTTGAGGAAAGTAGCAAACAATTCATGCCAAGTGTTGCCGTTGACAGAGAAGGTCTGTGAAACTCTGTAGACAGGGCAGGCAAAGAGTGTGAACTTGAGTTCCTGATGGAATACAGCCTCATGCCTCCTTTGTAACCTTATAAAGACACTGACCAGGTTCTGTAGAGAGAGATTAGCTGCCTTTTAAATGTAGCTGCATCCACCTCATCTGTGGAGTAAGCAAACAGTGAAACCAACACCTTCCATGCCTAGGAGGAAGACGGGTTCTGTCCTGCTTGCTCATTTTCATTTTGTAATGTTTATTCTTTTTATAGTTTCTTTATTTCTGCTTTTTCCTTATATTTTGGTGAACTTCTTTTGGTCATTCTCTAGGGTTTCATAATCTAATCCTCCAATTTCCATAGGCTCAATGTCTTGTTATCTGTGGTTTCATCGGCCATCGCTGGAACATAATCCCTGCTACTAATAGGATCAACCTATACATTTTCAAAATAAGAAAACAGATAAAATTGGCATTCACTTCCTGGAATATTCCACTTTACTTTACTCACTTAGAGCTCAATCAAAAAGTCAAAACAAAAAGACCTAAACATCTTTTTCACCAGCAATCAATATATAAATGAGCAGATACTAACACCAAGATTAACACTAGACCAACAATACTCCAATCAAGAAACTACTAACTCAGACAAACAAACAGTAAACAACAGCCCAATCAAGGAGCCACCAAGACCACTCCCACCAACACTGACAGGACAAGCCACTAGTATAAAAAAAAATAAGAGCAAATCTTACCTGTTCTTGGATTATGCTACTTAGTTTGGTAATGAAACATCTGCAAGAAAACAACCAACCCCAGTGAGCAACAAGGGCCCCACTGTTCAACCCTGAGCTATAAATATTCTCTCCAATCAGTGCCACTTAAGAGCATACAGCCTCACTGGGTTGCATGGATAGACAAGTAATACGGGCTTCTTCCTTACAGTATATCCCTAAACCCCACACTAAGAAACTGCATTTCATAAACTGGCAAGTTGTAGCAAAGACACTCAAAGTGGAAATATCTTTATTTTAGTACATTTTTAAACAATCTAGAACATGGAGTAAGAAATCACGGATATGAATAAGATTCCTCTGACCCTTTGCAGCTTATCACTGTACCCAAATAGTCAATGAAAGAGGTCAATCTTACAAAACAATGTGCTGTGGAATCTGTTTTTCACAGGACCAGCCTTACCATAAGCCACTACTCCCAAGAGATGCTGACGAGTGGGTAATGAATAGGGTTGGATTTGTCACCCCTCTCCACCCCTTTTCAGGCTTGCCTGATGTTCTTAGGAACACTAGTGGACATTGGTTAGCCTAAGATTTAATAAGTGGTCCAGTCAGCTTTTGTGGCCAATGGCATCTTGTTCAGGCAACAAAATGTTTTGCACAAAAATATGCACAGGACAGCCATGCTACCCCTATGGAAGATTTAGCGTGAATGAAAAGAACAAAAATTCCATGATTTCTGATGGGAACATGCAGGTTTCACTCGCTGAAACCATTTTCCCCCCCAAATAACAGATGATTTGTTGAGCTGCAGAAGACAGAGTTTGGTAGCAATAAATGATTGCCATGGATGTTACCTCATTCCAAATCTGAAACAATTAACAACACTTATTCTACCGTACAGCTATCTTGATACCTTACCAATTCAATTAATTCAGGTTTTTAAAATGTAAACAAAAAACGATCTATTGTACATTTCCCTATGACTGCACTCCAGTCTGCGGAAGGATCAGACCATTACAATTTGCAATACTTTCCTTCAAGGGATTCCATGTGCCAATTGTAGGGAAACTACTTTATGACCTACATATAGATCAGTTGCACCAACTTTTGATGTTTGGGGTTTTGTTTCAAAGCAGTATGAGCAGTTAAGTGGCCTTTTAGAGCAGAATAAAACCCTGATTGTAAATATTTAATGCAAAGTGCCTTCCTGTAGGACCAAACTGAAAAGCACGTCTCTGCCTAAGTATGCAGGGAATACATTTATCTCTATCCAGCATTGGAGAGTGGAAATCTTACATAGCAATCGATGTATTGTGGGATTTATGTGTGAAAGCTACTATTAGTGCTAATGGGAGTCAGGCATGTAAATCCCTTGGCCATTGCTTAGAGAGAAAAGGCCCACAATGCACTTTATCATCTAGCACAATAGATGCGCTGAGTTTATCACTCTGGCCCATTAAGCATCCTGCCACTTAGCTGACAGTGATGCACGATTCCCATCACAACCAAAAATCTGCAAAGGAGCAGCTAACATCTTTCCTTTTAAACTGACAAGACCATCTTATGTTCCTGCTTATGTCATCCCACTAAATCCTCCTGTCTCACTCACATGAAACCTTCTAAGACACTTAAACTGTAAAGCACCACATCTGTACACAGAGGGGCCAATCCACAATAGTACAGAAACAGTGGACTACTCCTGTCTTCTGGAATGAATTCCATCGTCATGTCCTAACCTGCAACCCTGGTGTCTCCCGGCAACTATAGGTAGGTCCTGACCATAGAGTACATAGAGGGCTCAGGCAAGCTCAGCACAGGCTTTCACTTTGCCATGAACATGCCCACAAAGTTACCAATCATGTACAGGGATTCTCAGCCATCTGGGTCAAGGTTGTCCCAAAGGTGCTTTTTTCAAGAGGCAACTGGACTTTCCAGTTTTTCTTTGAAGATGTTTCACTTCTCATTCAAGAAGCTTCTTCAACTCTGACTGGATGGTGAGGAATGGACAGATTTATACTCCTTGCAGACAGCTGGTCATTTGCATTCTTTTAGAGGCCACCTGGAGGTTTACTATCTCAGGAGGATCTTCAGCCAACACAACATACGTGCACACTTCTAACCCAAGAATACACTAAGGCTGAAGCTTGTCCACTCCAAGGATAAAACACCCAGACACAAACTGAGCAAAGTGGTGTATGCAGTACAATGCAGTGAGCTACAGGGTATGTGCAGATCTGTACATTGGGGAAACAAAACAACCACTTCATAAATGCATGGCACAACATAGGAAAACAAATTCATCAGGATAAGATTCGCCAGTCCATCTGCATTTAAAAGACAAAGGCCACTCTTTTGAAGACAGCAAAGTCCACATTTTGGACAGAGAGGACTGCTGGTTTGAAATAGGGGTCAGAAAGAGGCCATGTATGTCAAAATTGAACAGCCCTCTCTCAACAGAGGGGGGGGGGATATGACATCAGCTATCTCCAGTCTACAACACAGTGCTTTTAACAATTCAAAGAAGGCTCCACACCCATTTGCACTACTCAGTTGACCCTGAATGACACAGACCTCCAAGTGGCCTCAACGACTCTCTAAAAGAATGCAAATGACCAGCTGTCTGCAAGGAGTATAAATCCTTCCATTCCCCACCATCCAGTCAGAGCTGAAGAAGCTTCTTGGATGAAAAGTAAAATGTCTTTAAAAAAAAACCAACAACCCAGAAAGTCCAGTTGCCTCTTGAAAAAGCACCTTTGGAAAGTTACTAATCTGACTAGGGTTCTTGGGAGTTGCAGTTCAGCAATATCTAAAGTAACACCAGCTCTTGACTACCACTTGATAATTTAGTCTAGGAACAAGGCCATTATTCCACACTATTTGTCCTTCAAAAGTCCTTCTCTCCCTTTTCATTCACCTCCCTTTTTATTAAATGTACTAAAGAGTGAATGGGGTTTTACTGCCTTTTATTTCCTTGCAACTACAGGTTTTATCTCCTTTGCACAATAATTGCTGCTATCACAAACAAATGAAGCCCATTAAGTCAAAATTAAGCTCTGTTAGGTCTCTTAAATTTCATTGAGATGCAAAAATTTGCTTAACACACTGAAATAAATAGGATATAGCCAGCAATATGATATTCATAAATATAAATCAGTTCATTAGAATTTACTCATAAATAAACATGTATTAAGGGGTGTGATGGCTCAGTCATTAAAGACGCCGAACTTGACAGCCTGGGTTTGAGGCCCAAGTGTCACATGACAGGGTGAGTTCCTGTTACTTGCCCCAGCTCCTGCCCACCCAATTCGAAAGCATGCAAATGTGAGTAGATAAATAGGTTCCTCTTTGGTGGGAAAATAATAGCATTCTGCACGCCTTGACATATAGTCATGCTGGCCACATGACCATGAAAGAGTCTCCAGACAAAGCTGGCTCTGCTAAGAAACAAAGATGAGCACCACCTCCTGAAATTGGATGCACCTGGATAGCAGTATTCCAGGATTTGAGGGGCTGCACAAAGAAGAGGGGGTCAAATTATTCTCCAAAGCACCAGACGGTGGGACAAGAAACAGTGGTTGGAAACTAATCAAACAGAGAAACAACCTGGAATTAAGGAGAAACTTCCTAACAGTGAGGACAATTAACCAGTACAACAGCTTGCCTCCAGAAATTGTGGGCGCTTCATCACTGGAGGTTTTTAAGAAGAGAGTGGACAGTCACTTGTCTGAGGTGGTATAGGTTCTCTTGCTTGAGCAGGGGACTGGACTAGAAGACCTCCAAGGTCCCTTCCAACTCTAAATTATACTAGTATAGCACTAGTGAAATTACCAGAATTTCCAATCTTTACAATTTCCTCCCATTGTCAATTTTCAAGGCTATCCTAACATACATCAACATACATCGTGGCTTAGTGTTCTGGGAACATAGCCGTAAGATTCACATACTTATGCTTTCTCCCTCTACCTCCATCCCTGATGCCTACCTTCTCACCTGCTGGGATTAAAAATTTCCAAACCTGTTTTATAGTTACTGCTGAGAGTTGTTCACTCTTCATCCATTTGGTTGGCACAAACTCCTTTTGTGATTGGTCCCAAAAGGAATTGTTCTCTGACTTTTACTTCTAATTTGCTGGTAAAATGGGACTGCAAATCAGATTTTTTTTATATATACTGTATAAAACTAAACTTTGTTCAAACTGTAGTTTACTGGGTTTGAATAAAAGAGCAGCAGCAGCTTGTTGCTGGTTTATACTGGCAGTTTCTAATTTTGAACAAACATGCTGAAAGCTGATAAGTGGTCATTCAAAGCCTAGAATTATATCTCAGAAATATCCTCTTGGTTTCTTCTTCATCGTCCGCCACATTTATTTTCCTTCCTATTTATTTGAAGTTCTGTTTTTAATAATGCCATAGAATCCTAGGTAACAACAAACAACAGGATATAACTTAATGTTAGAAGAGTCTTTCATTCTTGATTTTTCTCAGTTACTTAAAGAACACATACATGCTGATCAGAAATTTGAACTGCTTTAATATTTCTCTGTTGTTTTATTATCTTAGCTGTTAATGAAATAATCAGTAAGGTACCAGTATTGAAATCCATCAACAAACAATAATTAAGCAATTGTGTTTACTGTATTTATGCAAGCATTTATTTTACAGATATGGGGAATCCACTTGCAAACTTATTGCTACATTCATTACACATATCCCATAAGCTGCAAACATCCCATTATTGTTATTGTTGCTACGGCTGCTGCTATTTCAAATGACTAGCCACTTCCTCCCTATACTGACACTCATGTATGTGGCATGACCAATTATAGCTCTTACTTCATGCAGTGCCATAGCCTCTTCAATATTTTGGCTAGTAGCAGCCGCCCCTGAATCCCTGAGCTGTCACATAATACATAGGGAGAAAAGAAGACAATGGAACTAATCCAAATTTCTCCATTGTGGAGGAAAAGGAATCTTGACAACAACAAACTCCGCATGAGAAACCAGCCAGAGATTCACCATATTTTCTGAGGGTTATAAGTGATGGGTACTAAAAATACTAGAAACTCACTTGGGAGTGCTAAAAGATTACTTGATCATTAGCATAATAATCACAGCTGAACTTTCCTGCCTGATATTCTAATTTTAAAAGTTTCAACTTCCCCATTATAACAGCTGCAGTTAGTTCCAAAGAGTTCACTGGCCACCAAAATATGCTAGGAAATTGAAAAAGAAAAGGATGGACATCAATCTAGATAGATAACATTTATCTATCTAAATAAATATATATATAAATAAAACACATTTATCCCAATCAACTCCTGGCCAATGGCACTGTGCCAAATGTATTAAGGTAAAGTAATCAAGACAATGTTGAAAAGAAAAAGAAAGCCCTCCTCAAACTGGCAATATCCTTCAGAAGTATCCAGGCTTCCAGAACTTCCAGCTAGCAAGTTATAGTGCTCCAGGTCATCTGGAGAGCACCAGGATAAGAAATATTGGCACCGACTCAAACAAGCCATCTTATCAAATTCTAATATGCTGAGAGATGGGAATATTAGTACAAATATGGTTTGGATTAGTGTTGTTTTGAAAAAGTCATCACTATCTTGCCAGTAGGGAATTAATAACATAAAGTAACATAAAGACATGAATTTTTAAATCCTGCAGTTGCACCATCTACATCTGTAGTCATGCCATTTTTCTGCATTCTCGCACCATTTATTAATTATTTTCATCATTTGTTTTCTGGATACCAATAGTTGTAGTGTTTCTTTCAGTTTTGCTCCTCAACAGATCTCAACTATTGCCATGCAAAGTTTTGAAGGGTTCAGGCCAGCATTCCTTCACTTTAGTTCATCCACGTCATTTAATCTCTATCGTATTTTATTCTATCCTCTCTGCTGAAAGTTTCTTATTTAGCCCATTTATACACTTCCTAAACTTTAAAAAAAATCTGTCAAAATCACTCTGCATTGTCTTTGTTTGTGTTATTCTATGCAAGCTAGAATCTTAAACTACATACTATTTTGCAAACCAGCTTTTACTACTGCCAACATCCCACCAAATAAGAGTATATCCAGTATGAGGGGTCCTTGGCACTCTCTGAACTTGCTTATGTGTTGTAAATGCTTCATTATCCAAACTATGTAACATCATCAGTGCTAGTAAGGAGTGTGGTGCACAGCAAACTGTTTTTACCTTGTTTGAATAATGAAACGTGTCAGGGTAAGTGATTTAAGAGCTGACCAGCTACTTCGATGGTGCAATGATGCACTGATGTAATAATGGGAATGAGCCAGCAAGATTTTTGGCTGTTATCCCTTTAAGAGCCTGTATAATAAGAAGAGGCCCTGTTAGGGTGTCTCTCTCTCGCCATGTGTTCCTCTCTGCTGTAATTTACTGATTGTTTGACTTCTGCCTATAGTATGTGTATGTATAGTATACTTTTGTAGATAAAAACCACTATTTATTACAAACCTCTGTTTCCTGTTATTGCTACTGGGTTGTCTCATGTAGTAAAGCTGTGCACACTCTGGCAAAACATTTACAAGAAAACAAGCAAGCTCAGAAAGTACCAAGGAGTCCTTATACTGGATAGGACCCCTCATTTCAACCCTGAGCTACAAACATTCTCCTTTATTGATATATCCAGTATAACTGATCCTTTCTAATCTGATCCTTCTCCCTATTCCTTATTACTTTAAATAGCAGAGTTTCCTAAATCCTATCTTTGTTCTAGTTGCAGTTAAATACTATTTTCCCAAATTCATGCTGTTTCCTTAGTTAATCATTCAGCAGGTAGACAGATGCCTACTCAGTTAAGCCCCTGAAGAATGTATAAGTATTAAAAAATTGCCATCAAACAACTCAGTATATCTGACTGCACCATTGACAGAACTGATGATAACATTATCTGCGTTGTCAATGTATTTTCTTCTTTGGAAAAGGAAACTGAGTTGGGATGCTAGTATCTAATTGGGCTGCCAACATAATCAAAGTGAGGAAAAGTTTCCTGACATTCGTTCATTTAACGTATTTCTAGAACATATATCGCAGTAAAATCCCTTTCATAGCAGCTGAATAATAGAATTGCTTTTACTTAAAACAGAACACTGAAAAAAATTAAACAACGCACAGATACAAATAATAAATAATATTTCATTCAGACTCAAATTATTCTACTTTGACCACTTTTATGTGAAAACCAAGCTCTTTGGAGAACTCTGGCAAAGGTGCAAGAAGAGAGAAGAAGACAACCAGCAGCAAGATGGATGGACTCACTTACAGCGGTGACAAGTGCACTGTTGGAAGACCAGAAGGACCAAATTAAAGACCAATCAGCACAGAGACAATCTATCTATGTGGTTGCTGGGAGTTGACAAGGATTTAATGGCACATAATCAATCAGTAATTCATTAATATAGCAGAACAAGCGCACACAACCAAAACGTAATAAAACATTAATACAATTAAATTCAAAATTATTTCTGTTGGACTGTTTTTAAATGATACATAGTTTCTTTGTAGGTTTTGCCCTGTATCTTCCCCTGGGACATTTGTGTTACCCTAATATAAGCAATACAATCGGATAAACAAACTTGATAATTACTGTCAGGGGTTTCTGGGGGGAAGTCAAAAATGTGAAGACGGTGGTGGTTACTGTGTAAACAAAGCCCCGCTCCTTTTTTATAAGCATTGCATATGTCATGTTTCTCAATCTCGGTGACTTTAAGTTGGGTGAACTTCAACTCCCAGACTTCTTTGCTGGCTGGGCAATTCTGGGAGTTGAAGTCCACCCATCTTAAAGTCGCCAAGGTTGAGAAACATTGGCATATGTAATACACATTTAAAAGGCCATTCTGACTTTGGGGGGGGGGGCTTTCTATGAATAATTCTGATTTACTGATGAAAAAACCTGAATATTCACAGAACATACTAACTTATATTATTGCAAACATGGAGTCCCTAAGCCCATTATTCTCATAGTTTCTGTGATGAATCACCAATTAAAAGCATATTCAATGTTTGTACTTTGGGAAAGGGTTGAATGTGATAATAAGAGTATTCCACTTCTCTCTTCTCCTGACTTTTCCTAAAATATTATTTTCATATAGAAGAGCACATCAGGGAATCATTCAAAATGAACTAATACTGACATTGACCCAGCTCACTAAATTGATATCAAAGTGTTTTTAAATAGATCTTATTAAGTTTACCAGGCATAGTTTGCACGCTTGTTTGGATTGAAATGTTGCTAATTTATGTTGGGAATTTAGTTCCCAGGGTTAAACTGAGCCACTAGCAAAAGAATAGAATTATTTATGAATGGAATTATACCTCTCACCATGTGAGATGTTCTCTCTGGCACAGCGAACTGGACCCGATTACTGGTCATATTTCTGAATCAGACAGCAAATGTATATTTTTGTCTAGTCTCTGGGGTTGTTCTTTGTGCAACTGCCATTGGCTAGATCTTAATTTTAACTCATTTATTTTGTTGGCTTGTTTTACATTGTAAACAGATTTGCAAATCATATTTGTGGCATTCTAAAACAGCTCCTATTACAAAAGACTTTTGCTTATCAATACTCCCTTATTATATATTATTATTATAATATAATATAATATAATATAATATAATAT
>QLTV01002419.1:6923558-6934276 GCA_003457575.1 Thermophis baileyi | reverse complement strand
CCAAGGAACGAAGGAACGTGACGGAGCTACAAGTCCCAGGTAGGACGTGCGTCTCACGGCCCAACATGTTCCACCTGCCAGAAATGAGTCTCTGTGAGACTCGTCCCGCCACCGCCGCTGCCTCGTGGAGTGCAAGGCCTNTGAGACTCGTCCCGCCACCGCCGCTGCCTCGTGGAGCAGGACTCTGCAAGGCCTGTTGTGCCGTTGCATGCACCAACGGCAGCAGGACCCCAGCTGTGCCAGTATGATGAAGTTTGCGGCAGTCCTGCAGTTCGTGCATGCAACGGCACAACAAGCCTTACTGAGTCCTGCTCCACGAGGCGGTGGCGGCAGGGAGGGGAGGCGAGGCAGCGGCGATGGGACATGCAGACCCACACTCGCCGCCTACTGCACCCCCAAAATAATAAGCCCCCCCGATAATAAGGCCGAGGCCATATTTGGGGGGTCAAAAAAATATAAGCCCCTGTCTTATTTTCGGGGAAACACGGTATATATATATTTATGTAGAAGAATCAAAACGAAAGGTATAGTTGCTTTTGAATGTCCTAAGCAAACAACAAAAGAGGCTCAGACTACAGACAAATACAGAAATAGACTAAAGGTGTGTCAACTGATAGAACATGAATTAACTTTGCCCCTAGAGCCAATTGAGCAGGTGGATGAATTCAAATAACTAGGCTCTTTGATCTCAATCTTCCCTGCAGGTTTTATGCATCACAGACATGCAACGGCTCTCTCTTTTCCCATGAACAAGCTCCAATTACAGCAGCACCATCATTAAGAGTCCCACATCTCTGCTAAAATCGATGAACCCCATCCCTCACCCCACCCCCCCTTTAAAGGCATCTACTTGCAGTTCATACTAGATATGGACTGTGTGACAGAGACAATTGCAGATGAGTTTGACAACCTCAACGTGTTCTATCACAATGTCACAGCTGTTGCTTTTCAGATTTGTTCATTATTATAACAAATTCTTGCCACATTTGATTGCTGCGCTCCACTCCTTAAATATTCAGCTCCTTAAGGTAGACCAGATCAGGAAATCAACTCTACAGAAAGGTTTTATTTGTGTTATGGCTGGCTATAATAACAGAATCTTGCAACTCTGGTTGGGTTGTACGTTCCCTTCTTCTTATATAGTATATCAGTAAATCAGGGAGGTCTGATGTGCTTCTGAATATTATCTTGTTGTTCTGGATTTAAAAGATGTTTCAGCCTCTTTTGCCTAGGCAGTGGCTCCTGCATATCTCTATCAAGGTAATTTTCCTTAATTTCTACAAGTCAAGAGGGCAAAGCAGAAGACAAAACAGTGCAAAATTTCACAGGGAAAAAAATGACATTAGACACCGTGCTTATTCATTACCTGCATTTAAGAGTGAGGTTGGCTTGTGATATCTCAAAAAATAGGATTGGTGCAAATTATATCACGTGTCATGAAAGATGGCGTAGCTTTTGCATCACCTTCTCTTATAGCTTCAGAAAATAGTTTGAGCTTGGTTGGAAAATTAAAAGCCTAAACCAGTATTTGTTACAAAAGAGAAGTTATCCACATCACTGATCATCAGGCACTTCTGTCAAACTTCAACCTACAAAAAAGGATTTGGCTTACAGTAGCTGCTTAAACACAATGTTGTGCTCTGTTCCTTGGAGGGAACAGATACAAAACAGAATTCAAAAGGACATAAACTCATGCAAATGTGGTTGGATTGTCTTGTTTACCTCCAGAGGGGATACAGTTTGAAAAATCCACAACTAACATTCCTTCAACATGTATTCTCTTTCAGGCAGCTGAGATTATTCAAAGAGAAAGTGGGAAATATCCAACTTTACTGCAAGTCTATACAGATGAAACATATTGAACAATGTTCTCATGCTGAATACAACATTTATATTTTGAACAAACTCTATAAGCAAAAGATTGTAGAGAGAAGTCTATAGAAGGGAGTGTAAGTAGACAGCTGAAAAGACCATAGAAATAACTGGATTTTTTCCTCATACTGCAGAGATCATTGACAACTTCTGGAGTTGAAGAGGAGAAAGATGGAAAGAAGTTGCATTGGATGTCATTGGGGATTCAGCTGTTTCTGAATTACCACCAGTCTCTCCTACTCTCAAAGTAGGCACACAATTGGTAGCTGCTCCGTGGTTATCAGGACCAAGCACAACAAATGTTCCTCTTTCCAGTCATAGATGTTAACCTGTTTGCATACAAAAGACACCACAGCACCTACATTTGTAAGTATAATTTGGTTAGAATTGATATTATATATTGGGTTATTACTGTAATTGGTTGCTTAAGCATACCTGTAGTCTTGCATGGTTGCTCTTGCATGGTTGACCTTGGCATGTCTGTGGATTTTTTTTTTTTCATTTATGAAGAGAAAGTTACACAGGACAGGAACTGAATGTGCTTATTGAGGTTAGCTTGGACCTAGAATAAAAAAGAAAATTAATAAATTGTAAGGAATATACAATTGTTCCAAAAGAAGATAATATGTGTAGCTCGTGATTGAATTGTGAAATCTTTGGTACTCTCTGAACATGATTGTTTGCTTGCAAACTTTTCATTACCTGACTAGGTAACATCACCAGTGCTACTGCATATGAGGTTTGGTGTCTGTTTATGTACAATAGCTTGCCCTGTCAGTGTTGTTGGGGGGGGGGTTCTACTTGGTATGTATTATTTGTTTATTTGTTTGTTTATTTCATGTTTATAGACTGCCCATCTCCCTCAAGGAGGGGCTCTGAGTGGTGTACAGTATAACTGGCATATAGAACAGCATATAAAATTAACAATATAATATTGAGATTAATTTAGGATTAAAAAGTCTAAGATTATAATATTATAAAATTTCAGAGATAAAAATAAGAATTCCAAGATGGTCATTTAACATTGGTTAATAAAGCATAGATGGGGCTCTCAACCCCACGTTGCATGAACCTTTGTGCCCCTCACACAAGATCACAGGGCCAGGTTTTGACCCCTTTACAGAAGGCCAGAAGAGTGGGGGTCCACCTCATCTCTGGCGGAAGGATGTTGCATAATGTGGGGGCAGCAGCAGAGAAGACTCTCTTCCTAGAACTTGCCAATTGAAATTCTTTGACTGATGAGGTCTGCAGCATACCTTCTGTGCCTGATCGAGTGGGATGGGCTGATGTGACGGGGCAAAGCCAGTTCTATAGGTAGCCTGGCCCTATGCCGTGTAAGACTTTATAGGTGATGGCCAACACCTTGAATTGGACCTGGAAGCAAACTGGCACCCAGTGCAGTTTTCAGAGCAAGAGAGTTATATGTGCCCCCTTTTGGGCATCCAATATAGCTTGCATGGCCACACTCTGCACCAGCTGAACCTGCTGGATACTTTTCAAGGATAGCCCCGTGTAGAGTGTGTTGCATTAGTCCAATCAGGAGATGACCAGGGCATGTGTGACCAAGTGGAGAGCCTAACTGTCCAGAAAAAGGTGGTTCCTTGATTAGGTTACTGTTTTCTGCTTGATTGATTGTGTGGTGTTAATCCCTATTTATCTGGACTTTACTTGCTGGAGTCAAGGTCTTCTGGTCTTTTTATTTTCTTCTTAGCTTTTTTATTGCTACTTTTGAATGGCATGTACATGTAGTTTATATCTATGTATTTATTGATGGCTGATTTGTCTGAATACCAACCTTCCTGGAATACTCTAGCATTTTTGGATTTAGCTTAGTCTAGGATGCTCACAATTTCCCAGCTGAAACTATGGTTGAGTGTGTCCATGAGTTGGAAGATTAAATGTCAACCCTGAAGATGACATATGTGTAGCCATTTTATTGTAGCCTTTGTCTATTTCTTCTTAGTTTTTAGGTTTGTAAGTAAAGGAACTTAATGGTATTTCAGGCTCGCCACTCTCTAACTGTTGAAAGGGGGGTTACTTAGATAAAGGGGAATGTTATGTCTAGGTGGCATTCCTTCCCGTGGGAACAGAGAAGATGCCTACAGCTGGAGAAAGGTGGTTTGGAGTCACCGGAATGAGAATTGATTGGAGATTGTGACTCAGGGGGGAAGTTTCAGACTTTTGCTTTTTATTGGATGTAATTCCGGATCCTGGCCAGAGTCAGAATTACACCAAGTCCTTGCCAATTTGATATGTTCCTAATAAACAGACTTTGATGTAAAATGGATGCCTTGGACTTTATTTCATGGGACATGTTACTTGGAAGCCTGACATTAAAGAGTTTTCATGAAGTCTTCTGATTGTAACTTGGTGTTTATGGATGTGCCCTGCTAGTCTTCTCCCTGTCTGTTCCATATAGTGGCTATCTTTACACGGTACGTTGTAGATAATTCCTGTTTTTCTTCTTGGGCTAGTGGGCCTTAAGATATCTTGGAGGGATTTAATTAATTTGTGTGCTATGGTGATACTATGCAGTTGTGATAATCTGTTGGTTGTTTCTGATATGTTTTTCGTGTATGGCAATGTCATTCTTTTCATCCCTTGTAGTTGTGCTGCAGTGGGTTGAGTGGTGAGGCAATTTTTCATAAAGAACCAGGCTCAGAAAGTACCAAGGGCTCCATGGTATACCATTATTCCCCATGACATGAATAAATTCTACTTTTGGTAAATCAAAAGGCAACATCAGGGATTAACCACTGCAATAACAAATGGACCTCTATTGTTATATTGTTTGATAACAGAATCTTGAAAGTCTGCCAGAAGTTCTCTCTATCCTCTCATATATAGTGCAGAAGTAAAACATGGTTATTTTAAGACTTTCTTACACTTGGTTCTTTCCCAGAGCTGAGATTTTGTTTTATTGTCTCTTTGAAATATTAATGGCTCTTATGCTCTTTTGCTATATTTACCTTCCTCTATACATCCTCACATCCCCCTTTTTCTAAGTAAAATATCTTATTCACATCCATTCATTCAATATTATTCAGTTTGTTCAGCTTTTTTATTGCATTTAAACTTTGCTTAACTCATATTGTAGCAGCTAGATATCCTTTATCATTCACATATTTCAATAGTATCTCTCCAGATATTGTATTTCTTGAACTTTAAAACAATGTTTGCTTTTGCTCAATTTAATATTTGAGGATTTGGCTTTTTCTTGAACCAGTTCTTCTATGGATCCCAATACAAGTATGTCTTCTATCAGTTATTCCATGGTGCATTAAGATAGTATAGGAGCAGAGTGCAACCCAAATGACCTGTGTTTACAACTACAGTATACTTTTTCAATCATTTGGCATACTTTGAATTGCATCAGTTGCTATGTTTTGATCTGCTTCCAAGGTTTTTTGCCTGCTGCTGTTCTTTTGTTAAAGCCGCCACCATTTTGTTTCTGATTACAGTTCCCTTCTCTCCTTTCTATGTAAACTGGTCTCAGCTTACATGAACATGGTTCCAAAATTTCAAAGATAGTTTAGTTAAAGCAATAAACCTTCAATTTAAAAAGAGTACAGTTAGCTCAATGCAGGTTGGGGAGGGAGGCTTGGAAATCCTGATAAAGTTGTAAGCATGGATTATTCTAGAAGGTTTTCATCTGTACTATAACCTTAAGAATACCTAAAATGGCAAACTTCTACCTCTACAGGTATAAAATAATTACCCTGCAGGAGATGGTGGCAGATGGAGGGACTATCATTTATCACAGTGCTGACACCTCACAACAGAGGCACCACTCATATCCTACCATTCATCATTCTTGAAATCGCCCAAGGCAGCATGAGCGACAACTCTCCCTATCAATTTCTTCTGCTGTTCTGTCACCAGTCCACCTCAACTCCCCTCCCTTAGGCAGTAGGACACACCTGGAATCTCTCTCAACACAGGAGATGGCATGCCAGAGATTAAATGGACAGAAGAAGTCATAACTGCCTTGCTTCCTGCTGTGAGAATGATTTAATGGTAGGTGACCAGTGTTCGGGATGGAAGTTGACAGGCCAATTTATCATTTCACATCCTTTCATTATACCAGTTTCTTCATCAAATGTGTCACCTGAAGCTTCAGATGTCCATATTCAGGACAAACACAGGAAGATGCTTTATGCCATGTTGTGTTATTTTACATTTAGCCTGGCATTGCCTATTTTGATTGGTGAAAGCATTCCAAAATCATAGGTTCGTATCATTAGAGCTATTATACCTAAACTGAAAATCCAGTTCATCACTGGATGACAGCCAAAAGTTAGACATATTTATATCTCAGTGCTTCTACCTAGTTGGTTACCTGGACTTCTGTAGTCAAGACATAACAGGTTTCTTCCAAATGAATGTTGGAAATGCAAATATAAAGAAGGGACCTTTTATCACTTATGGTGGACATGTGACAAAGCAAAGATATCATTGGAGTAGGATTCACATCTTAATACAGGGTTAGGGTTAGGGTGAATATAAAGATAAAACCAGAAACTTTTCTTTTGGGTTTAATGGGAAAGGACTTGGGGGGAAATTTAGAACTTTGATGTTATATATGTTGACAGCATCAAGATTACTTTATGCACAAAAATGGAAGGATACTTGATTCCCACAATAGATGAATGGCTGCAAAAGTTGATGGAATTAGCAGAGATGGCTAAATTGACTGCTTTGATTAAAGAAAAAAAAAACCACAAGTACTTTTGTTTCTACGTGGAAGCCGCTTCTGGACTTTGTGCTTGAGGTGGAAAAAGATGAAAATTTGATTTTGGGTTTTACTGATTAGATAGGTTTTTTGTTATAGAAATGGCTAGTTTATACTCCTGTGTAAAGTAGAAAGTTGAGGTTTGATGTTATTATCTTATTCTACTGCACCAAAGGGAGTCGGAAGTTTCTTTTCTTTCTTTTTCCCCTTTTCCCTACACTTTTCCCTTCCCTTCTTTCTCCCTTATTTTCCTACTATTGTCTTTTGTATTTTTGTATTTTATATTATAAATTAATTTTTAAAAGATAACAGATCTTTTTAAGACAACAGTAATGTTAATATTAATAAAATTCTCCACAAAAATCAAATGCCGCCCAGCATCATTTAAGCTCATTTTTAGCACAGACATGCAGCTGGGACCATAACAGAATGGAGGCAAAAATGCAGTACATTCATTTACTAATTTAGTTTCTATGATGACTTGCAAATGCTCAAAATATCTCAAAGAACAACACCAAAAAAAAAAAGGTTTTTAAAAAACATAAATTATGTTTAAAAATGAAAAATATACATCTTTACAGACTTTTAAACATATCCAATGAAGGAACAGGCCCTTTTACACATGCCAGAAAGACAGGCTGCTGACAATGGGACATTTTTTAAAAAATGCCTCTTCTGCAAATCTGAAGTCTGACATGTTCATAAATTATCAGCCAGTCCCTTAGATGGCAGATCTAAGCTGTTTAGTCTTTATTGTTCAATGTCAACAATTTAAATTGTGCATTGTAAGCAATTGGTACCCAGTTTAGATCTTTCAATAAATAAAGACATTATATGAGCTCTGTATTTCCCCTGGCTGGCAGCATAGCTACCACAATTTGTATTAGTTGCAATTCTAAAAGGCCTTAAGAGTTGTTGCAACATCTAAAACACTTAATGTTTGTTGCAATAATTAAAAGCTGTATCCAAAGTATGTAACAAAACCTACCAATTCAGGAATCATTGCAATTGATGCACTAGCCTTACTCATGTAAGTGTGCTCTGTGAAAACTTGGACGTTTCACTACAAATAAAAATTGAGGAACACTCCAAGACTACACATCTGTTATTTCAACTGGAGTGCAACTATATCCAAAATAAATTGAACTCATCCTTTAAATCTAAATTCCTGTTTATTAAAAGTACTATCATCTTGTCTGGGTTGAATTTGTTCTCCCTCTCCTTCAGTTCACCACCAAATATAAATACTATTCAAGGATACACATTGATTACCTTGTGTTATTTGGGAGCAGTAGCTGTTATGTTGATCTACTGCTCCCAACTAACATGAGGTAAGCAATATTATTCAAGGATAAACATTGCTTGATGATAGCACTTGCTCTGAAAGTTCTTTCCCAGTGGTTTCATGTGAGTATTGAACTGACTAGGGGACAAATAGAACCCTCTGCCACATCAAGACCAGGGTTGCCCTATTGGGGAGATAGGGAGCATATAATTTAATAAATAAATAGATCAGAGGTTAAAGGCTATTAAGATATTCCCCCCAGTACCACCTACTAAACACAGTCTGACACAAAGGACTAATATCACCGTAAAGTGCCTGTGAGGCCCAATCCCACCACATGGTCCAGAAGGATAATGTGCATCAGATAAATAGCCAATGACAAACCCAGGAGAACAAGTAGCAATAGCAATAGCACTTAGCACTTATATACCGCTTTACAGTGCTTTACAGCCCTCTCTAAGCGGTTTTACAGAGTCAGCTTATTGCCCCCAATAATCTGGGTCCTCATTTTACCCACCTCGGAAGGATTTAAGGCTGAGTCAACCTTGAGCCTGGTGAGATTCGATCTGCCAAACTGCTGGCAGCCAGTGATCAGCAGAAGTAGCCTGCAGTACTGCACTCTAACCACTGCGCCACTGCGGCTCTAGTAGGACTGCACATTCCCCATCCAATTTCCAGCAGAGTCACCAATCAAGACATCTTAAGCAGTTTCAGCAGTAACATTTCCCCACATATTAAAACCATTTCAGAAAATTGATAAAATTCAGGTGTCTGGAATTACAAGTTATCACCTTTTTTTTAATCTCTGTTCCCAGAAATGTAACATCTGAAATTGGTCTTTTGTGAGACAAAACTCCTGAATCAATGGAGGACTTTGTTTCATTGTGTTTTCTCCAGTAAAGGTCCTATTATTACCATCTTTCTGCAATGGGCACTGATCACCTTCATTAATCAAAAACGCACTCTTATACAAGCTGATAGAATTAGCCAGGATATCATGAGAGAAGTAAGCAAGTAGTAAGCTAAACAGGATCCAAAATAGAAGGACAAGAGATTGCTAAGGTGATATCCCTATGACCTGCCCTAACAAATACCTTCTAAATCTGGATTGATTTCATATACTGTATGGCATGAGCAACATGCACTGCTAACAATGAGACAGCCATTATTTCAGGTTGCTCTGCCCACAGCATTTTCATGAAGGAGATGAATCACAGCATGGAAGAGTTATATCAGCCCATTCTATATGGAGGCAATGGAAGCAAAGAATAAAGCAGACTGACCTGTCTCCACTGTTGCAGAGTAAATGGCTTTACTATAAAGGTTGATTTGATATGCCCTGAGAGTTCCTTCACTTGTAGCCCCACCAATATTCCACCCCACATCATCACTTTCAGCTCCCTAACAAAGAAGAGGCCAATTCACCTCTGTGAGAAGGAAGAAAGTGTTAGAAGCAAAACAGTCAATCATCTGGGATATGGATGTATTCTAGATCGGTCAACAGACTCTCCAGAAAATAAGAGAGGAAATTCATTGGGAATTCAGGGGGAATACATTATAAGCCCCCCCCCTGAGTCACTTTGGACAGCGAGATGAGCAGCATATAAAGTAATAAATGATAAAAATAATAAATGCCCCCAGGACTTTTTCAGGAAACCTTCCCAACTCATCAAGTCAGAGTATTTTAAGAGGTTTTCCTCGCCAAATTATGGACTAGAAATCTTTTTGCCCTTTATTTGCTTCTTGAAACCCAAAAGGTTCTATTGCCTAATCTACATGAATTTATGCCTGGTTCTCCTTGGTAGACTGTCTTTTACATTTTGAGAAGATATAAGAAGGAACTCAAGGAGCCGAAATCTTACCTCTGCTAAGATTTGAGCCTGATCCAGTCTGGTGAACAAAGAAAGATGTTCTGCTGAATGCCACAATCAGTTGTTAGTAGTTGCCAGTATTGACAGCAGACACTTGTTCTAGTGTGTATCTTCTACAAAAATGTATTCCACTCACCTCTTCTGCATCTACCTTCAGCAGGTGGTTTGGAGAGGTACTCAAGCAGGTAAAAATATGTTTGTCAGAACAGTTCTGATAAATTCTTTTCCATGTTGAGAATCAATGATTCATGGCAAGAATATTTCAAAATATTTACAACGCAGTTATACATTTTGAAGAACATAAAGTTTTCAGGATAAAAACAGAACATCTGTACAACAAAAAGCTCATTACAAAAGATTTAAAACAGTTAAGTAAACCAATCAGACAGCCAAAATATCTTTCTTCAGGATCAAATTTGCACCTTTTTTTAACTTTAAAAAAAAACAAAAAACATCTTGTAACTAATTTGATAATCCACTTGAATCCCCTGGCAGTATAATTTGGAATGAAAGCAAGGTATTACTTATATGCATATAACAGGGGTGAAATGTGAAATTTTTCCCTACCGGTTCTGTGGGCGTGGCTTATTTTGTGGGTGTGGCTTTGAGGTCAGGTGGGTGTGGCTTCAGGTGGCGTTGTTATGTGGTCATGTGGTCATGTGACTGAGTGGGCGTGGCCAGGTTGTCATGTGACTGGGTGGGTGCGGCCAATTTAGCAGTCCATTTTGCCAGGGAGCAGGGGGTTGGACTAGATGACCTCTGAGGTCCCTTCCAGCCTTTGCTGTGCTGTTTCAAAACATCCTCTGAAGCTGTGTCTAGTGCCAGCCAGGTTTGTGGTCCTCCCTCCCCCCCTCCCTCCCTTCTTTCTTTCTTTTTTTTTCTTTTCTCTCTCTCTCCCCCTTTCTCTTTCTCTCTCTCTCTCTCTCTTTCACACACACACACACACCTGGTCTGTGCA
>QLTV01002419.1:6908785-6923057 GCA_003457575.1 Thermophis baileyi | reverse complement strand
TTTCTTTCTCTTTCTTTCGCCCTTCCCTTCCCTTCCCCATCCCTCCCTCCCCCCTCTCTCTTTCTTTATTTCAGAGGAACCGGCAGGGAAGAAAGGCTTTAAAAGTTTTTTAAAAAAACAGGAAGTGATTATGTCGGGGCGGGTGGGCAGAACCTCGTGCTGCCATCGCTACCAGTTCTCCGAACCAGCCGCCACAACCGCTGCCTACTTGCCCGAACCGGGCCGAACTGGGTGGATTTCACCCCTGGCATATAACTATTGACAACATAAGAGATAATGGAACATTTCCTCCTCCCTAGAGTAGCTGTGTTCATATGCTGGTGATACTACTTCTGGGATAATTCTAAGCCTGTGAAGGAAGTTTTATAACAGTCAACTTCCATTTTTATTTTAATATCTTCTAGCCTTCAGTATCACAGAAATGCTGTAGAGTACTATGTATTGGAATTCAACTTTGCCCTGGTTTTCTGCACCTATAAATCTCAATGCTGGGGCAATAAATGTAGAGTTAATTAGGCAGGGGGTGTCTGCCCTTTCCTTTCCCTTTTTTCCTCCTTTCCTTGTCTAAAAGATGGAGTTTATTCTTGGCACTTTTAGAACTGTCCTGCCCTTATAGTTCAAATTTTGTTCTGATTGTGATCTATGTAATTCATGTTCTCCCTTCCCTTCCCTTCCCTTCCCTTCCCTCTAATGGAGGGTAACATACTACAGGCTCTTAGCTACAAAAAAAAGTAATTTAGGCTCTTCTATCATCAAGTTATTTTCTAAATTAAATTTATTTATCTTCTCTCCCACAAGCACCCTCAACAAGAATATTTTGTTAGGAAAGTTAATCTCCTAGTGTCAGACCGAATAGGTAATCAGCAGGACTCACGTAAATTTTAAAATTTAAATACTATAAAACAGCATTTTACACATGCAGCTAATAGAAATAATTCATGAAAGCAAATATTGATATTGACCTCTACTTCAAATACAGGTACTTTTCTTGTCATTAGAAGTAAAGTTTCCCTATTATGGAGAAATTTTCTAGGTATATTTCTACTTTTGTAAGACTCTGAGAACTCTGATTTGACCAAACTGCTGTGGGATTTTCTTGGGACAAGTACAGGACCTTCCTTCTTAGTTCATCAAGTGGGGCATAGACCCAATCTCATTAGAGTAGCACCTTCTTCTGAACTGAGAACAGAATCTCGGCTAAAGGATTGCATTCTCTATCGGTTCTTTTCTTCTCTTCTCTTTTCTTTTAATTATTTTTATCAGTTTGTTGAACTGATCCCTCTCTTGCTATTTCTTAAGCCTGGAGTGACAGTGGTTCAAGTAAGGCTGCAAATAAGTCATAAAATTGTGGCGGCTGATTCATCTTCTCTAAACACAGATTTCTAAGAGAAGGGACCTATCCAGAGGTGAAATGCTACCAGTTCAGACCGGTTCGCCCGAACCAGTAGTAAAAAATGCTACCAGTTCGGGCGAACTGGTATATCCAACAATCAGCTGTGCCGCGCGATCTAGATTAGCTAGAAAGCAGGATTTCCTGCTTTCTAGCAAATCTAAATCGTGCGGCACAGCTGATCCCCCCCTCACTGTTCTACTTACCTTTGCAGACTCTGATGGCTTCAAAAGCACTGCACGGTAGTGCCTGTGGCGCACAAAGCGTGCGTGAAGCGAACCGGTAGCAGACTTCAGAGGATTTCACCCCTGGACCTATCCTTTAGTTTGAAATAGGAGATGGTAAAATAAAACAAAAGATCAGAAACAACAGTTCTGTATTGGGTTAAATCTTCTTTCAGAATGGAGGAATTTCATGTTCCAGCAACACTGGTCCCCATAGTGATAACTCTTTCAACCATAGAAACAACACTGAGATCTGGGGGTTGCAGCATAGGATCGATGTGACAAGGATCTGAACTTCTAGAAGGTACACAATCAGCAACTGATCTAGCAGGTCTCAACATATGTTATTCATAAAGTGTTGGGAGATAGTAGAAGCATTAAACTATTCAAAAGGTCTTATGTTCTACTGTATTCAAATTGCCTGTAAGGAACTTGAAAGTGTGGTCTTTTATTTGTCTGCTTCCTTTATAATAATGCACATACATACTTTAAAGCTTAATCCATATTTCAGTTCCACGGAAACAGTGCAATAGGCCAGAAATAGATGACAGAGGTAATGGTTCCATATGCTAATCTGATTTAGCACCTAGTAAAGATTTCATTGAAACAAAAACAAGAAACAGTTTTCTTTGTTTTGATAAATAAGAATGGCTGCTGCTGGATGGAAAGGCTATTAAGCCATTTTTACAATTCCTTTCCAAGAACTCCTGCAGATCTCCCAACTCTGGTTCTGTGAGGGAAAACAACAAACCTACGATGATGCAAGACCTGAGATCAGATCTATAGCAGACACATAGGCTGTGTATCAGAAAGAAAGCTGCTACCTTTTCATCAAAAACGGAATCTTGAGAACTTGGTGGAATCAGGTACAGGAAATCAGGAGCTAGGATTGAGTTCAAAAGCACTACAAGTTTACTCTATAAACCTACACACAAGAATTTGATCTACTAACAGTCAAGGTAAATTGGTGCCAGATAAGAGTCAATGGACTTGGGGGGGGCTGGATTTAGGTCTCTTGTGGGGCTGTGGTGACTCCAAAATGATAATGTGTTTGATCCCATCCTTGGGCTCAGCCAGGTCACCTCCTATAGGTGGGCCACCTAGTGCTGGCTTCTTTCTCTATGGAGTATGATACTGGGACTTGAGTTTGATGTGCAACAGAGCTTGTGGGAAGACAACACTGTTTTGACTAAAAATGAGAGATCTAATCCAGGACCTCCTCCTAGACATGTAGGGCTGAGAAAAGGACATGAAAGACAGGGTCTGCACAACTCCTTATAAGGCAAGAGTGTTCCCATTGGCGATTGCCTGCACCTGATGGGTCTCTATTTTAGGCCATTGCTAGCAAATGGGAACAATCACTCCATTTGCTGGAATCTGTGTCTACTGTGCCCAGAATGCTTGCCTCTGAAACCCTGTAACTTGAACCCAGATCAGCTGCCACCCTACAATGACTGTACCACCTCTTCACTGTACCAGAGGTGGGTTCCTGTCAGTTCGGACCAGCTCTATAGAACCGGTAGCGGGAATTTCCCCCCGCTCGCTGAACCGGCAGCAATGGCCAGCTGGACATGCCCCCGAACCGGCTCTCGCGGCGGCGGCATAGCCGCCACCATCTTGTTTTTTGCTTCTGCGCATGCGCAGAAGCTGTTTTTTTACTTCTGCGCATGCGCAGAAGCTTGGTTTTTAGCACTGCGCATGCGCTCCTGCAGCGCGCCCACATGGCACGCTAGGCATACGCACCCACACAGCGTGTGAGGAAGCGAACCGGTAGCGAGGTAAGTTAGAACCCACCCCTGCACTGTACCCTGATTACACTTCTGCCTGTTCCTTGGGACTTTGCTTATTGAGAATGAGTGTGTAAGTTTCCCAAAGATTTGGGTCTGTTTGAAATTGTGTGTTCGTGCATCTGCATATGCACACTGCCTGATGCTGCTGTACCAAGGAAAGTCTTGAACTATTTTCTGTGTGTGTGTGTGTGTGTGTGTGTGTGTGTGTGTGTGGCTCTTCTAGGAGAGGGAGAGAGAGAGGGAGGGAGGGATATGGGGGGAGAGGGAGAGTGAGTGTCGGTGGGCGCGGGAGAGTGAGAGAGAGAGAGAGAGAGAGAGAGAGAGAGAGAGAGAGAGAGAGAGAGAGAGAGATACCTGAAACAGGACACCCATAGGGTGTGGAGTGAGATCAAATGTATAATTATTGTATCCCACAAATACCACAATGTGTCAGATGTCATGATGCAGGTATATAATTCTAACATTTGCATAATGTCACGATCACACATGTATCAGTATTTTATCAATTTATTGTGGATAGGACTGATAGGATGTTTGGGAGGTATTAGAGTAGAGCTAGCATGCATGCCTGTATCCCTCTACTTTGAATAGGTCTATACTCATCACTCAATCTGATGTTCTGATTCACCTGAATTCCAAAATAATATTGCCTTGTACCATGACATTCTTCTAAAAGTGGTGGATGGATCAGACTCTAATAATAAAACAATTCCAAATAATATGTGCTCACTTGTCATCAACAGTGATAGTGAATTATTTGTAAGTATCTAGCTGCAAGCATTACTTTATGGTTAAGTAAAAACTCCTGCCCTGTGTGTAAAACAACAACTCTGGTGATAGAAGTGCTTCATTTAGCAGTTCTGGTCTCTGCTAATTTTCTTTTACATTTCTTTCCCAGCTTTTTCAGTCTTGGATTGTTATTGGGAGGTGGGGGTTTTTTTTTGTCAGTATTGTTTTATGTTTTTTTAAATTATGTGCCAACAGAGAAGAATTTTTTTAAAGGTGACAAACTGTGAAGAATTAAACCTAATTTTACAGATGAACAACTGCAAATAACAAAATCTCAGACAAACACAATTTTAATGAAAGGTGACATGGTGGAGATAGGGTGCTTGGTGGGCCCCCTCCCACTTTTTGCCTTCTTTTTAGAACAAAGAATTAGTTTAGGAAGCTGTACAATAATGCTGCAATCGCAGTAAGCAACTCAGACCTTATGCTGTTAGTTTTGCTTCCTAGTTTGCTTTCCAAAACGAAAGATGACACTTCTTTTGCCGCAGTGTATTTTCTTCACATCACATATGTCAGATTTGGTTTATATCTGGGACTGCTCTCTTTGCTTCGTACTAGGAGGCACAATGCTACTTTCCCTCTTCTCTTCCTCCTCACTGATTTGACTCATTCTAAGCCCTGATGTAGGGATGCGGTGGCTCAGTGGCTAAGACGTTGAGCTTGCCAATCAGAAGGTCGGCAGTTCAGCGGATCGAATCCCTAGTGCCGCATAACAGAGTGAGCTCCCGTTACTGGTCCCAGCTTCTGCCAACCTAGCAGTTCGAAAGCACGTAAAAAATGCATGTAGAAAAATAGGGACCACTTTGGTGGGGAGGTAACAGTGCTCCGTGCGCCTTCGGTGTTTAGTCATGCTGGCCACATGACCACGGAGACGTCTTCGGACAGCGCTAACTCTTCGGCTTAGAAACGGAGATGTGCACCGTCCCCTAGAGCTGGAAACGACTAGCATGCATGTGCAGGGGAACCTTTTAAGCCCTGATGTGAATTGGTAGCTGAAGCTCCTAGGGCGCACTGTTCTCTTGAGTAAATGCACTCAAAACTTTCTCAGACATGAGAGTGTATCTTCCACGTATTTCTGAGCAATTTTAATGAAAAGAAATCTAACACACAGGGCTGAACAGAAAATTAGCCTGACCATGGGTTTATCAGAGCCAATCCAGACCTCTGGGCAACTCTGGGCATCCAAATCTAAGGAGGAATGTGTGCTCTTCTGCTTAAAATATTAGCTTATGTACACAAGACATGCTAAGCAGGGTTTAGTATTAACTAGCATGTGCACAAAATAGAAAGAGTATTTTGCTTTGGGGTCAGAATACAACAGCCCTACAAAAAACATCGCATGGGAACCTTTTGAGTTGTCTGACCTCTAATGGTTTAAATGTTTTATGTTTGTTCAGACTGTAACAGAGCAGAAGATTCTGGAGCGATCCATTGGCTTAAGGTATGATGTCGCCCAAAAAATTTTTTTGATTCCTGGGCTGAACTAGATACAAGTAGAGTGAGACATGGAGCACACTTCCCACAGGGGAAACAAGTTTGTTTTTCTTAGCTAATCCTGGGGGCTTTAAACTAAATCTGGAGGGAGACCATTCCCCAGAACCATATTCAAAGCATAAGACCAAAGGCACTAAACCCTACAGCAAGGAAAATAGTGGAAAGAAAGAACAGGTGCTCTAGGATAACCCAGGAGATGCAGGAAGCAAACCTAAGAAAAGCAGTATTAAAGGAATCAAATGTTTGTACATTAATGCACAAAGCATGGGAAACAAACAGGGACAAGTACTAGTATGAAATCTTATCATGGGCATAAATATGACATTGTCAATATTTCTGAAATAATTGGGATGGAACTCATGATTACAATATAGAACTGGAAAGATATAGTTTGCTCATATAGTTTGCTCAAAACAGACCAAACACAAGGGAGGTGGAGCATTATACAAAATAAAAGACCACTATGTATGGACATTTGTGACAGCAAGAGTGAAACCCTTGTTAAAAAGGCTTGTGTGAAAATCAAGAGAAAAAGAAACAGAATAACACTGTTGTGGGTGTGTACTCCAGGCAACCCAACCAAGCAGAAGATTAAATTAGATTAAATATTTGCAAATCAGATTAAGACAGATTTCTGAGGTGTCTAAGAAGCACATCATTGAGGTAAGGGTAAGGGTCAACTATCCTGACATCATTTGGGATTCAAATTCTGCTTCAGGAGGGAAAGCCAATGGGCTCTTGACAACCCTTGCAGACAAATTCATCATCCAGAAGATGGTGGGGGTACAGAAACACCAATAATGGAGGCGTGGATTATGAAGTTGGCTGAGTTTGCAGAAATAGCTAAATTGACCTGTTTGATTCAGGAAGGAACCGCAACTACCTTTATTTAAAAAAAACTGGAAATCCTTTGTGGACTTTTTGCTGAAAATGGATAAAAATGAATTGGTGATTTCAGGATTTATTAACTTAAAAGGTTTGTTTATAGGAAGGAAGGAATCATTACATACAATATGGGTTGGTGGAGATGGTAATTGCTATGTTTATATTGTAACATCTGCAAAGATTAGAAGTCACTTCTTTAAATATCTTCCCTTTTCTTCCTTTTTTTTTGTTATCTTTCATCTTTCTTATTTTTTCTTTCTTATTATTTTTTCTTATTTCTTCTTTTATATTTCTGTAATTTTTAAAAAAATCTTCCTTTAGTAAAAAAATGTTTTAAAAAGAGTAAAACATGGAGGAAGGAACTAGTGGTCAGCTATATTGGATGTGATACTTACTAATAGGAAATGGAACTTGAAGGAAACTTCCTAACAGTGAGGACAATTAACCAGTGGAACAGCTTGCCTTCAGAAGTTGTGGGTGCTTCATCGCTGGAGGTTTTTAAGAAGAGACTGGACAGTCACTTGTCTGAAATGGTATAGGTTCTCCTGCTTGAGCAGGGGGCTGGACTAGAAGACCTCCAAGGTCCCTTCCAGCTCTATTCTGAAATTTGGGAGAAGGTGATCATGACATCCCTAGAATTCATCATACCAGAACACTATTTTGCCCTTGCTTGAATTAGAAACCATTACACGAAAAAACATCCTTCTTCTCAAGTTAGGAAACAGACAGAGATCTTTTTGATAACTTTAGCTAAACTCCTGGGCCATTAAACTAGCAGATTATAGGACACAAAAAAAAGATAATCTCTTTGACATTCCTTTTAATTAGCACATTTCCCAGCCTAAAGATTAACATGCTCTGCCTGAAAACAAAAATGCTGCCTCCTCATCTTCCTCCCCCTCTTCCTCCGATTGCAGTTTACCAAGTATAAAATAGATAATGAAAATATTAAATTAAAACATAAACAGGAGGGGGAAGAAAAAAGCAGAAACAAGAAACATTGATTTACTCATGCATAGAAGGAAAGGGGGAAAGATCAACTGAGCCTCAAAGATGTAATATTTATTCATTCACTTACTAGGGCATATACTATATGTCACTCTTACCAACGAAGACTCTAAACAGCTTATGAAACCTTCCTCAGTAAGAGGAGTAAAAACAATACATCAAAACATGTAAGAAAAGCAAAAGGAGAATATACTCTGTGCTAGAGGAATAAACAACATTGTACCTATCCTACAGCATATCCTCCCTTCACAACGATTTCACTCACTAGACCCTTTAGAATAGGTTTTAACAACTGTCTGAATATTAATAAGGAGAAATGCAGCCTAATCTACAACTATAGTTTTTGAAGCAGGTACCTACAATCAAAAGATATGTTTTGTTTCATGAACGGAAACCTAAAGACTAATTTGACATAGCGTATAGTAATCACAAGCAACTTAGAGGAGAGTGGCAACATTTTAAAACTTTCTGACTCAGGCATAGAAGAGAAACTCAAACCTTTGAGTAAGCAAATTGAGTGCTCCATTTTCTGGCTGCTTTTGTTCTTTAAAATTTTGTTCCAGAAAATTTCCATGAGCCACCAACAATAATGTATTATTGGTGGAATCCTTGGTGCTCTCGGAGCTTGGTGGTTTTCTTGCAGATGTTTCATTACCAAACTAGCAATAGCAATAAGCAGTAGCACGTAGACTTACAGTATATACCGCTTCAGAGTGCTTTACAGCCTTCTCTAAGCAGTTTACAGAGTCAGCATATTGCCCCCAGCAATGTGGGTCCTCATTTTACCGACCTCAGAAGGATGGAAGGCTGAGTCAACCTTGAGCCAGTGAGAATCAAACTGCTGGTAATAGGTAATATTATCAGTGCTGTTGCACTGATCCTCACTGATAAATAGCACTGTAGCACTGAAGATGTTACCAAGTTTGGTAATGAAACATCTGCAAGAAAATCACCAAGCCCAGAGAGTACCAAGGACTCCATAAAACTATAGAACATCATACTCTCAGACTTCTTTCTAAATGTACTGGTGTCCTCAGCATCTCTTCCAACATGGCATATTATAACCTAAATCCATAATCTGTGGAGTGTGTATAGAAATGGACATGTTAGTAAAGTTCAGTAACTATTTTAAATTTCTAGCCTTCAGAAAGGATTTACTTACTTACTTACTTACTTACTTACTTACTTACTTACTTACTTACTTACTATCTGCACTTTCCATTTACGGTGCTCCTATCTTCTGTACAGTACTGCACTACTGTTACTATTTTGCACTCATGCTGATTTGACCCTAAGTTTATGAATATCTTGTCCAGACTGAGATGCTTGCCAATAACTTGCAAGATCACTTGATACTATCATGTCCTTCCATTGGACAACCTTCCTGTTCTACACTCCCACCTCTTTGATCTGGGAAAACAGTAGTCAATCACTTTCTTTCCTATGGCAGGTGTTACTGGACAGATACAGTATACATTTCCATGTGTATGGACATATGGTATGAGCCGAGGTGGCGCAGTGGTTAGAGTGCAGCACTGCAGACTACTTCAGCTGACTGCTAGCTGCAGTTCGGCGGTTCAAATCTCACCGGCTCAAGGTTGACTCAGCCTTCCATCCTTCCGAGGTGGGTAAAATGAGGACCCAGATTGTTGGGGGCAATATGCTAACTCTGTAAACCGCTTAGAGAGGGCTGTAAAGCACTATGAAGCGGTATATAAGTCTAACTGCTATTGCTATATATGCAAACTCTATAGACAGAAATACAAAGGTAAATCGAATTTACATATGGGAAGTACAAATAGATGCAGGCATAGTAAGGTTCTTAATTTTTAAGTTTCTTAATTTTATATTTGTTTCATAGAGCTTTTTTACTCATCTTATCATGAACTGCTAACAATAACATAAGGTATAAAAGGGAGTCAAGACGTCCTTAAAAACCAATATGGGAATCAGAAAGGTAGGTAGTAAAAGTCTAATTTTGTAACCTACATATTGTTAGCAAGATCCTAGCAGGAACATGTTTTTTTTACTGTTTTTCTTTCTGAACTTCTTCCTTTCCCCTTTATTTTTCTTAAAAATGAATACAGTTCCACCGTGTTATTGAATTTCAAGTCATGAAAGGGTTTCACCTCAGCCCCCAAACAGCCCATAGCTTGGGTGAGGGTGGAAGACTTCTATCTCAGATTATTGAAAATCAGGGAAATGGTAGAACTCTACTTACTAAGGGGAGGGGGGAGAGAGAGAGAGAGGAAGCTCAGAAAAAAAACCATATGCTCAAAAAGGGGTGGACCTTCAATCGCAGGATTGGACTTGCTATTTAGATTTTTTTTAACCTACCCTGTAGATGTCCCTGATTGTGAGAAAGCATAAGAGATACCGGGAAGATATTAGTCTATCCAATAGGAGACATGGAATGAAGAGACAAGAATTGCTATGCAAGAAAAGGAGGGGGAAATGTAAAGCCCCTTTGCTAGCTGCTCTTATATTTACAGACAACACATTGATAATGTATAGAAAACAGATGCATTCAAAAGTTGCTTCTTGCAACAACTTTTTCTCAAAGTGAAAACTGCAACTGCCGCTTCCTTGACTAAGTCTTCCCCATTACCTCTAGAATCAAGACAAGGATAGCTGATCTTTTAAAATCTCCTTTCACCCTCTGAAAGAGAGGAGTTTCCTGGAAGGATCCTTCTTGACCAAAGTTGTTAATAGCGTAGTAACCCTTGGGGTATCAAGGAGATGCACAGAGAAACGTGATTCCAGAACAGAGATGAGTAACTATTCAGTCACACACAGATACGTTAAAGTGCATTACAGGTTTTATTGTATAAATAGCATAGTCAATAAACAGTCCAAGTCGTACACATTAAATCAGTCAATAGTTAACAAATACAGTAACAAACCTCTCAATACATACATACACACAATATAGTAGTATATCACACACAGTGTAACGCAGTAAGTAATCACAGAGAGAAAAAACTACATTCTCTAGCTCCCTCTTATGGTTAACTGTAGCAAACTCATCCAATCACTTTTCAGCATCCAGTTAAAGCTACAATACATCAATACAGTTCAAACTATCATGGTTAGTTTATATATTGCCAACCCAACTGAGTGGACAGAGTCCTAACAAAAGTCATCCTCTGTAATCCCCCATTGCTACTATTTCATACCTCATAAAGATATATTTTGTTTTTTTGGAAATATCATTCAATCAGGCCTCTTCCATTGGGTGAGCAATGGTAGGCACCAAGAACAATATTGTTTTTATTTGTCTATTTTCTCTCTATTTCTGCACTGCATTTCTATAAGTTCTTGTTGCATTTCTACAAGAAGAACTTTCTTCTGTAAGACCAGGCTTGTGCATGAGCTTAGAGAACATATTCCAACTAGTTGGGAATGAAAGCAAGAGAGAAAAGCCGAACTTGGTTGGATGAGTACATTACATTCCCCATATAGGTCCTGAGAGTATATTTAACAGAAACCTGTGTGGTTTAGGTTGTTGTAGAAGAGCCTTTAGAAGGTCACTGGAAGAAATTAGAAATTTAGTTTATCACGTTGATATTTTAAGAGACATTTCTGCTTGGGGGGAAAAACGCATTTTCAAAAACATGAAAATGAAGGACTTTGCTTATCAGTAATAGTATTTTATTTCTAAGGCTTGTTGCAGCTATGAAATTATTGCCTCGGAGACAAACAGTATTTTATTTTCAAGCATGTTTAAGCACTTGAGGTAGGGGCCCTCTTCATCCAAGGTTTTATTTCCAAAATCTTATTTTGGAACATGCACAGTATAACTGCATTCAATTCCTTATATTCTGCAACAGTCAGGAAATTTATAAAGCCATCCACAAAACAGGATACATGCACCTGTTTGTGAAATCGGTACCTACAACTTCTCAGTATCCCATGCTGGGATTCTTAATATAAAGAGGCATACAAGTTTTCCCAAGCATCACATGCATGGAAACCCAAGAGTTTCAATTCTCTTCAAAGTGCAAACCAAAAAAATGTTTGTTCCAATCTGCATAGTCCAGTGCTAGACAAATCAATGAATGCCGAAAGGTTTTTAAGGAATATATGTTGTACATGCTTGTTTCTGTTAATATGTATACATATGTTTGCATGGGTGTGTTTACAGCATAGTTTCATTTGTTGTGAATGCAGCTTTTAGTAAACAATGTTAAGTGTTTGACTCACTATTTGGATACATGTCTTGGTTACAGCTTAGGAGAAAACTGCTCTCAGAGCACCAAACTCTGATTCACTCCTATGTACTATTGTACTAATGTTTCATTCTGCTGAATACATTCCTTTGGGATAGAAGAAAACAAACATTTGTGCTGTGCATGTTCCTAATTGTTTAGATTGGACGGCCATTGGTCTGACGTAGTGTAGGATCACCTGCTTCAGCAGGGGGGTGGGCTAGAAGACCTCCAAGGTCCCTTTCAACTCTGTTAGTCTGTTATTCCTGTACTTTGGCAGATTATGTAATTCAGGTGATCTAAATATGTACACATCGTAACAGGTGGTAGCATGTAACCAAAATTGGACAAAACAGAAATGAGTTAAGCAGAGTTTGATTTGCTTAGTTATCAGGATGGGAGATCAGTTGGAAATCCTATGACTTCAGACTGAACTTGGAAATGGAAAAAATATTCTGGAAAGAAGGAATGACAAACCTTTTCTAAATCAGTGTCACACAAAATACATGGAAATGTCTATGTAGATATCAGGAGTGAAACTTGAGGAAGACTTTACTTAAATACACAATGCAAGATCATAGATGGGAAGACGAATTAGATTAACTTGGTTTATCCTCTGCCAGTTTTCTGGAGGATGATCGGTGAAGTGAACTTCAGGACGCTGCATTTCCTTCTTAGGGAGCCTCTTAACCTTGTAACCAAACTTGTGTAAGATAGATTTCAATTAAAGGCATACTTAATTCTCCCAACTGTTAGGCTTACAGAACTATCTTTCAATGTTTCTTTTTACATGTATACTTTGGAATTCTAATAATTCTGTTAGTAATTTGATGAAAGCCCTATACCAGTGTTGGCGAACCTTTTCGGCACCGAGTGCCGAAATGGGAGTGCATGTGCACGCAGGGGAGCGCCGGAAACCGGAAGAGCAGCTCCCCGGTATGCGCATGCGGGAGCGCCGGAAACTGGAAGAGCAGCTCCCCAGCGAGCATACGCGCACCGGGAAGCTGAGCTTCCAGTTTCTGGTACATGCATGCGCACCGGCCACCTGGTCTTCCGGTTTCTGGCACACATGCGTGCGCCAGAAACCAGAAGCTCAGCTTCCCGGCATGCACATGCACGCTGGGGAGCTGCTCTTCCAGTTTCCGGCACTCTCGCGCATGCGAAGACCAGCTGGCCAGGGTGCATGCACACACCAGAACCCAGAAGAGCAATGGGCGACAGCTGGTGTGCCCAGAGAGATGGCTCTGCATTCCACTTCCGGCACGCGTGCCATAGGTTCGCCATCACGGCCCTATACAACAGAGATGGACAGCATAAAAATGTAATAAATAAAACATGATTCACCAAGCTAAATGTAATAGACGTAATGAATTGAGACAAATCCCCTGTAATCAGCTATAAACCAGAAGTTCCTTAAGAGTTGTTGAGATGCCATACATAGTGCCCATGTATGCCAGACCATACTTGGGGTGATGTATCAAGACTGATATAGAGGCAAAATTTAACAGTGATATGCATCATTTGATTCAGGCATCATTCAGTGAAAGTTTGCCTATATTACACTTGCCAAGAAAAGACAATTATTTCAAACTGGGTTATCACACATAGCAATATTTTACACTCCATCACTCTATGCAACAGCTACTCAGAAAATAATTAATGATTCGTTGAAATATGAAATTATTTTATATAAATATGAATGTATTCTTTCTTTGGTCTAAAAATTACAAAAGGAGACTTCCAACAATTTTTCAGTGTATGCATTACATATGAATAAAGTGAACGTTTTAATCCATGGCGAGAATAAATTGTTCCAAGGTTTCAAAAACTATTCTCAAGTTTCTCAATCCTCATGTGGATTCATACACAAAGACCTCGACTTTGTGTCAGAATGGTCGAACAACTGGCAACTCCAAATCTCAACCAACAAATGCTCTGTCCTACACATTGGCAAAAAGAATCAGAACACTAAATACAAGCTGAATAGACACAACCTTGCAGACGACCCTCACTCTGTCAAAGACCTTGGAGTACTCATATCTAATGATCTAAGTGCCAAAGCCCACTGCAACAACGCCAAAAAGGCATTAAGAGTTGTAAACCTAATCTTACATAGCTTCTTCTCCGGTAATATTATGTTATTAACCAGAGCGTACAAAACATTCGCCAGACCAATCCTTGAATACAGCTCATCTGTCTGGAACCCACACTGCATATCAGACATTAATTAATGAGCCGAGGTGGCGCAGTGGTTAGAGTGCAGCACTGCAGGCTACTTCAGCTGACTGCTAGCTGCAGTTCAGCGGTTCAAATCTCACCGGCTCAAGGTTGACTCAACCTTCCATCCTTCTGAGGTGGGTAAAATGAGGACCCAGATTGTTGGGGGCAATATGCTAACTCTGTAAACCGCTTAGAGAGGGCTGTAAAGCACTATGAAGCGGTATATAAGTCTAACTGCTATTAATACAATAGAGCTTGTCCAGA
>QLTV01002419.1:6868202-6908458 GCA_003457575.1 Thermophis baileyi | reverse complement strand
AAGAAAGAAAGAAAGAAAGAAAGAAAGAAAGAAAGAAAGAAAGAAAGAAAGAAAGAAAGAAAGAAAGAAAGAAAGAAAGAAAGAAAGAAAGAAAGAAAGAAATACAGAATAACAGTGTTGGAAGGGACCTTGGAGGTCTTCTATCCAACCCCTTGCTCAAGCAAGGAGACCTTATACCATTTCAGACAAATGGCTGTCCAATCTCTTCTTAAAAACCTCCAGTGGTAGAGCACCAACAATGTCTGGATGCAAGCTGTTGCACTGGTTAAATGTTCTACTGTCAGGAAATTTCTCCTTAGTTATAGGTTGGATCTCTCTTTGATGAGTTTCCATCTGTTACTCCTTGTCTTGCCTTCAGGTGCTTTGGAGAATGTGTTGTCTCCCTCTTCTTTGTCACAATCTCTCAAATAGCAGAAGATTGCTATCGTGTCACCCCTAGTCAGGGGTGGGATTCAGCCGGTTCGGACCGGTTCGGGCAAACCGGATGCTAATTTTACCGGTAGTTGCAAGGACTGGCTGGCCCCACCCACCCCACCCCACTCCTCCCAGGAGTCTCCACGCGGCCCATTTTGGATGCCAGGTAAGTGCAGGGCCTGTGCAGAGGCTCTGGGAGGGTGAAAAATGGGCCTCCTGGAAGTTCCGGAAGTCCAGAAATGGGCCCATTTTCACCCTCCCAGAGGCTCGAGGAAAGCCTCTGGAGCCTGGGGAGGGTGAAAACGCCCCCCACCATGGTGCAGGAGGCCGAGTAGGCCATGCCCACCATGGCCACACCCACCCAGCAACCGGGCAGAGAACCGGTTGCTAAAAATTTTGAATCCCACCCCTGCCCCAGTCCTTTTCTTCATTAGACTAGACCAGGGGTCTGCAACCTGCGGCTCCGGAGCCGCATGTGGCTCTTTGGGTCCTCTGCTGTGGCTCCCTGTCACCCTGTCATGGCACAGGGATGAAAGAGCCATCATCCTGTCATGGCAGTGGCATGGCCATAGCCTTAGTGTGGGAGCGAAGCGCCCCTCTACTTGCCTTTGCACGGCAACAGCATTCCGCCTTCATTGTGGTACATTTGCCATTTGCTGCTAGCAGAGAGGGCTGGGAGAGAACGGCAGGGGCGGATCTTGCAGGTGGGGGCCATCCCCCAAGCCTGGCCTAACACTTCCCTTGTCGGTGGGGCCAAGAGAAAGAAGGGGGCAGTGCGGGGAAGCGCTCCCCTCCCCCACCGAGCACTGAGCACAACAGCCCAGCAGGGGGGGAGATGGCCTGGCAGAAGTGGCCCCATTGGCGAGTTGGATGGCAGAGAAGCCTGGCCCAGTTCTCACAGCGGAACGCTGTTTGCCACCTTTGAAACGCGCCGCTTTCTGTTTCCTGTTCCTCCTGGGCAGCAATGGCTGGGGCCGTGGGGGGGGGAAGCAGAGGCATCAGGGCTGCTGCCCCCACCTCAGAAAGCCAGGCCTGGAGGAGCATGGAGAGTTGCAGGCGAGCACCGGAGGGTCAGAAGACGCACTCTGACGACGCCCCAACACGCGTTTCCAGCGCGCGCTTCTCTGTCCCGAAATAGGATGGAGTGGGGAGAAGGGAGCAGGGGGAACTGGAAAGGGTAGGAGGGAAGGAGAAGCCCAGCTGGCTTTCCTTTGGTGTGGGGTGGGGGGAAGACCCAATACCCCCTCCATGGCCTGCCCGCTGCTCTTGCAGCGCCTTGCACAGCACAGTGAAAGCTAGCGTGCTTCACAATGGGGGAGACTGGGTCTCCTCCCCCTCCTGGAGCCTATTCCCTGCCCCACTCGCCCCTGGCAACACTCTCTCTTTCTCTCTCTCGGGGCGGAGAGCAAACCCAGAAGTAGCCGCCCGCCATTTCCCGGAAGGGAGGGAGGGAGGGAGAGAGAGAGTGGGAGAGAGAGTGGGGAGAGAGAGAGAGAGAGAGAGAGAGAGAGAGAGAGAGAGAGAGAGAGAGAGAGAGAGAGATAGTCGNCATCAGCCACTCTCCCTCTCTCTCTCTCTCTCTCTCTCTCTGTGTGTGTGTGTGTGTGTGTGTGTGTGTGTGTGTGTGTGTGTGTCTTGCTCCCTGTCTCTTCTCACTCTCTCGGAAAGCCCTACATGCTCTCAGGCTCTTCACTACCCATTTTTCTTTCTTCCTTTTGGATATCCGGGCTGGCTGAGGAATGAGCGCAACCCACAACGGAAGCTTCCCTCATCCTCCCCCTCTTCCTCTTGCGACCCCCTGGCTGGCTGTGGCGGGGCTGGGAGGGTGCGCACTAGAGGAGGAGGGGGAGGAGGAGGGAAGCCTCAGTTATGGGTTGTGCTCATTCCTCAGCCAGCCCTGATTTCCAAAAGGAAGAAATAAAAATGGGTAGCGAAAAGCCCCAAGGAGAGCACACAGGGCTTTCTGAGAGAGTGAGAAGAGACACAGAGACAGGGAACGAGACACACACACACACACACACACACACACACACAGAGAGAGAGACGGCAGAGAGGCCTGGCCCTGCTCTCGCAGCGGAGCGCTCTTCGCCATCTTTCAAATGCTTTCTGTTTCCTGTTCCTTCCCCAGGCAGTGATGGCTGGGGCCGTGGGGGAGAGGGGGAGAGGGAGATAGAGAAAAAGAGAGATGAGAGAGAAAGAGATGAGAGAAGGAGATAGACAGAGAGAGAGAGGAGAGGGAGAGAGGGAGAGAGGGAGAGAGAGAGAGATGAGAGAGGGAGAGAGACAGAGAGAGGGAGATACCTATTTCCCATAGAAAACAAAACACGGGGAGCCACAAAACCTGGGTAGGTGTGGCTGGGGGGTTCATGTAACTGGGTGGGAGTGAGTGATGTCGAGTTGGCCACGCCCACCCAGGTTTTGTGGCTCCCGATGTTTTGCTTTCTGTGGGAAATGGGCCCAAGTGGCTCTTTGAGTGTTTAAGGTTGCAGACCCCTGGACTAGACATATCCATTTCCCACAACTGTTCATCGTACATTTTAGCCTTGAATCCCCTAATCATCTTTGTTGCTCTTCTCTGCACTCTTTCTAGAGTCATGACATCTTCTTTGTATCATGGTGACCAAAACTGGATAATTTTGTTCTGACTTTTTTCTGCTTTGATTTTTTTTTTAACTTTTTCTGGAATCTTCATAACACTCACTACAAAACAGATGCATATCAGAGTTCAATCTATATGAAATCTTTTTCCCATGTTAGTGCAACCACCGGCTCACTCAGCAGTCACTTGTTTCTCTGACCAACACATAATATAGCAGCAATATCTGCCCATGTATTTTGGTATCCTAAAGATCTGATGTATGATAGATTTTTTTTAATCCGGTTCTTTTACAGCCCTTATTTCCTCATGGAGAAGCTGAATGCTGTTATTACTCATAATCAGAATTTAGCTTCAAGCTGCAGAAAATACAATCTGTCCTTTTCGTTTTCAGATTTCTTTTTTTGGCAGGGGAAAGTGGTTTGTCAGCAAGAGACAGAAGCCTGACCTCTAGTTGTCAACTTTTGCCAACAACTCATTTGGGCTGAGTTTCTCTTTAATTTTTAATATGCTATCACTTATATACAGTTTAGATACCATTTTTGAAAAACAGAGTATTATTCTTAAAATAAATAATGTTCCAGAAATTGCTTTTTTAAAAAAAAACTATAACTGTAAATAGCAGCTGTTTACTTTAACAAAAGAGTCGCCACAGGATGAAGCTACACTGGGTAAATTGTGGAGGCCCTTGAAACTAAGAATTAAGTTCATGCAGATAGACATTGTCCTAGTCTTTCATTCTGTTACAGTTCCAATAGAGAAAGAGTACAGGTGACACTTTGCACTGAAGGCCACAAGTGGTTGGGGCCAAATCACACCTGTGGGTGGAAGAGTTATTTCCCCTCACAGTAATATGCCTAGCCTACCCCACTGTTGCTGTGTATATCTCACCTCAGAATTGTTTTGTACAGATAGTCCTTGACTTACAATAGTTCATTTAGTGACCATTCAAAATTACAACAGCACTGAAAAAAGTGACTTATGACCATTTTTCACAGTTACGACCTTTGCAGCATCCCTATGATCATGTGATCAAAATGGAGATTGCCAACTGGTTCATACTTATGACCGTTGCAGTGTCCCGGGTTTATGTGATCCCTTTTGCGACCTTCTGACAAGCCAAGTCAATGGGGAAGCCAAACTCATTTAACAACCGGGTTACTAACTTATCAACTGCAGTGCTTCACTTAACAACTGTGGCAAGAAAGGTCATAAAATGGGGCAAAACTCACTTAACACGTTTCTCACTTAGCAACAGAAAGTTTGGGTTCAATTGGGGTTGTAAGTTCAGGACTAGCTGTATAATGCTGCTCAGCAATTCTGGTCCCAAAAAGGAGACTGAATGATAGCTTGCAAACCAGAGGCCAAAGTTTATTTTTGCTGTATGGGTGAGACAGAATTGTGGCCCAGCTTTTACAAGCAGAAAGAAGTATGGATTTCTTCACTGGCTTTAGCTTTCTGACATGGCTGTAGCTTCACTTCTTCCACAGTATAATCTCATGAAGATAAAACACGATGTGCAAGGGCTGTGAATTATAAATGCTGCATAAGGTCATTGCTCTGGGTCGTTTAATACATTATAGCCCTCTTTTATTATCACCCCAATTATTCCATATGCCTAGAGAAGGTAATGACATTGCAAACAGTGTTATGTAATAAAACGTGAAGCATGATCCCAATCATGTCCAAAAAAACCTGGCAACCCTCAAACCAAGTTGTACATCACCTGCAGAAGGCAATCAGTTATAGAGCTAGCGGTACTAAGGAGCAGCCAGAAGAAACAGAGATTCATAAGATGAGAAGGAGCCATTGACACCCAACATAAACCTTTGCCCTCTTGAAGAAGCAAGAGACAAGTCAATTCTCAGTTATTACTGTAGTACCATACATACAGAAAAAGAGGAAGTTCTGCAGGGGGGGGGCTGTACTGATGTATTGCACACTTCAATTATATGTTAATTATCATTGACAGAACTAGAGCTGTGTGTTATTGTCAAAGTTTAGCATCCCAAAATTCAGGAACTCTTTAATGAGCAGTAAATGTCAGTCATGGCCCCCTTCGACCCCAGTTCAGACCTCAGTCTCCTAGATAACTGAAAGGCTCCTCCATGTCAAAGCTTCAGGCTGCCTTACACTCCGACCTACAGGCAATTTGGGAGGTTGTTACCTACTATCTGATTCATGCCCATAGTGTTATCTGCCGCAGTGTAATTGAGTCTTCTTAGAACTTCCACACTACCTCTGAAATGATATGCTTTCTCCTTCATGGAAAACACTTCTTAGGACTTAAACCAGTGGTTCTCAACCTTTCTAATGCCGCAACCCCCCGCGACCCCCAGTGACAAAGGGGGCGTGGCACCAGGGGTGAAATGCTCCCAGTTCGGGCTTGCCTGCGGGTCACCGAACAGCTGATAGCAATGGCAGCGGGAGACTTCGCCCAGACGCCGCCATTTGGGTTCTTTTACCCTCTGCGCATGCGCAAAGCATTCTGCACATGCGCAGAGGGTAGAAGAACCCAAATGGCGGCGTCCGGGCTACCAGCTGTCCGGCGACCCGCAGGCATGGCCGAACCGGGACCTTTTCACCCCTGCAGTGACGGTGGCACCAAAATGGTGGGCTAACGCGCGCGGCGACCCCTGTGAAATGGTCGTTCGACCCCCAAAGGGGTCGCGACCCACAGGTTGAGAACCGCTGACTTAAACCCTTGCTTGTGCACCTATGTCTTTACCTGTTCACCATGTTTACTAACCCACTGTGGTCCACATCCTGTAGACTCCTGAGAATGCTATGAACTGGACTATAATTTTTCCCAAGTTATGAGAGAACCTATTTTCTGTCAGAAACTAACCGAGCTGCTTATGGTATATAATAATATAACATAAGCTGCTTATGGTATATACAATGCTGAAATATTTCTTTGTGATCAACTGACTCCAGAGCAAAAGATCACTCTCTTCACCCAGGCAAGGAGCAACAGGTTGATAGGTGGTCACTCCATTTGACTCCTTCTCAAATTCCCTCTGATGATATCTTCTAGAGTACACCAGCAGCAGCCCTTGTGCAACATGATTAGATAATGACTCTAAAACTAGGGCCTGAGGAACATCCCAATAACTATCCAACCTGATTCTGCACTACCCTTCCCAATTACTTGGGTGTTGAACCTGATACCCTTGCCACCCACTCTCTCGTAGTATGCCCTTTTGTTCAAGGGATTCAGCCAGCCATTCACCTGAAAATCATGGACACCATTCTTGCTTGGCACCCTTGTGACCTTAGAGCCATTGTCAAAGCAAGCATTTAGGTTTGCAAACATCTGCAAGCTGAAAAGGAGGCAACAACTCAAAAGAATCTTGCAACTCCAAACAAATCCAAAAAATCACAACGTGCTTGTAATGCTATTTTATTTGGGGGTGTCTTTAAAGATTGTTTAGAAACTGCAGTTGGTACCAAATGCATCACCCCTTTTTGCTAGATCTCATGAGTATATTACATCTCTACTGGAAGCTGCCTGTAGGTCCTCAAATACAATATAAATGCTGCTTGTCACTTATAAAGCGCTAAATGGCTAGCCACTGAGGTACTTTCAACACCATCTTTTTCCATTAAAATTGACCTATCCAATATGAACATCTTGGGAAAAACTGCTTGTAATTCTCCACTATGATGACAATGGGAAAATCATGGCCCATAGATTGTGGAATAGTCTTCCTCAAATTTCAGATTTAGATCCAAATTTTGTTGCCTTCTGGAAGTAAATTAAAATGGAGGGCTTTTTTCAGTTTGTTAATAACATAATAGAAACAGTTTATATAGCTCTAGGTTTTCATTTGTACACACACACACACACACATTATATATTAATTGCTAACTAAACTGTAATCATTTGATGTTTATACCCTATAATGATTGCAGTGGGATGAAAATTCAAGAAATAATAATAAATGCAGAGATTGAAATTATTTAGCTTTTCCACTGATGATTAATAGTGTATTTTTTCCAGACTCTGTGCTTTATTTTTTAGTTAATGAAAACTGCCTTTGCCCAGTGACAAGTTGGAAAAGATTAAAAGGAACCTTATCGAATTAATAAGTACATGGGGAATTAAGACGAAATAAACTGATTACAAGTTTAATTTAAAAGATTTAAGAAAATATTGCTTGAATAGTGTTAAAGAGCTTTGTGCAGAAGAAAGAAAAGACACCTAAGTTACCTTTGAGAGAGAGGGGGGAGGGGGGAGAGATGGAGAGAGAGAACCCATTACATTCAGGTTATTGTAGGCCACAGTCAATATTTCTCAGTAAAAGTTCTAAGAAAAAGTCTGAGATTTTTCTATTACTCAGTGTCACTGGGGGAAAAAAAATAACATTTTCTCTGATCTTCTCTCTCTTCCATACCATGCACACGTACCGATATACTTACAATAAAATTGCTTTGGTATTTTAGACCCGAACATGATAAAAATTGCTAAATGGAAGCTAGGCTGCCATAACAGTGAATTTTAGTAAATTGGGAAGGGTAAAAAAAAAACATTTAAGAAGATGAGAAACAATTGGTCTTCTAGTTACTGCAAATCTTCATTCCCAACCTGAGAAACTGTAGAAAGTTCCTTCCCACTCAACTCTTGCAAAAATTGAGTGAAATGATCCATACCTCTTCCAGTTCCATCAGTTGGGTGGAGAACTTTGCTGAACCTGTTGTATTCTTCTCATTTCCTAATCAAAATGAAGGTATTGTTTAAAAATAAATGCACTTTATCAACCATTTTCTTGATAATATAACAAAAATTGCAGTCATTGACTTTTTTTCAGGATCCTTCTCCTCCTTTAGATTTGGCATGGATGTCTTGTGAGAAAATATTTGAAGCTGGGCCAACAGTAATATAGCTCTCAACTCAGCCTGCTTTTTGCATAGTCCTCTAATCCCCAGCAGTTCATATCTTCCATTATGTATAATAGGAGGCAAAACTGAATTCACACTGAGAGCCAGAGTACCCCAATTTACTATACTGAATGCTACAGGCATGTGTTCATACTGTGAAAATTCTTCCATGTTTCTTCCACCTCCACGTTCACTGCAGGTGCCACTCTACAATCAAACAGTGGATGCTTTCTATCAATTGTAAGACTTCAGAGAAATCGGAAATTATATCAAAGCTTTCCATTAGGCTTCTGTTTGACATGGAGTAGACAGAAAACTCAATGAATGCCTTGGCGCACTGCAGCACATGACACCAGGGGCTTGAATGAGGCACTTAGCAAGCTGGTTTATCCAAGTAACATTCCCATTAACGTATTTAAAATTGCTGTTCTAGAGTCAGCAAGCACACGTTGCAGGTCCAAATACAAGGAATGGCTATATAGAACTTTACAGGACTTTACAGATAATACTAGCCAGATATATGCAAAACACAAAATAGACCCTGATCATACTTTAATCTCAGGTTGACTTCACAACATTCACCTTCTTAATCATTCTCAATTTAAATGTCAAAAGACTTTAAATTTAGTTAGGTACGATAAGCAAAGTAGGTGTGTCAGTCTTACCACTATGTAGACCAGGTAGGAAACACGACTAGATAAACTAATTCTCCTTTATTGTAAACCTAAATTAATAGAATCTTGCAAGTCTGAAAATATGTCTCTTCTCTCTCTCCTTTACAGCTCCAGAAACTAGTGAGGGTCTCTTCTCTTGCCCTACCCACTATCCAGTTGCAGCCTATGTTGTCTCTTATCTGAATGTTCCTAGGCATCATTTCTTCACCCCACCTCCCATCTCCCAGGGTCTTTCTTTCCCACATACTTTTACAGAGTTTTCATATTACAGCATTTCTATTTTTATTTATTTTATTTATTATGATGTTTATTTGCTGCTGAAATTTCTATCCTGCTATTTTCAAATGATTCTAGACTGTTTACAATCAAGGAAGCATGCTTTAATAAGCACCATGAAGCCATGTACATGTCATTTCATAAAATTAAGTTACTATGGGGAGAAAAAGTTGGCTCTGGGTGTGTACAATAAGTATGTTACAATGGATGGGACTTTCACATCTATAATTAAATTTTGTTTTTGGAATTTACAGAGAACCTACGGTATGTGTTTCTTCACAATTTTGTTTCTGAAGTTTTTTCATGCAAGCAGTATCTTACAGTAATTTTCCAGTTCACTTTCCTTTTCACAGAGTATGTCAAGGAAACAGAAGTTTAATGGTTTTAATAACTTTTCCTCCTTTTCCAAGGTGGAGGGGGATGTTTCCTAAAAATTTCAGTTCCATCAGAAGTTAAGGATTATTTGGCCAAACGTCCAGCACTTTTATCCAACTTCAGGCCTAATATTTTTAACAGCAAAGCTATGGCAATTAAAGTAATAGGAAGGTATCTACAGTACATATAAGCCCAAGGAATTATCTACCATGGCATTATATTTCAGCCTAATATAGTTTTTCATAGATTGGCTTTTGGTTGATGGACCTACCAGAATTTTAAAGATTTTGAATGAAATGAACTCATCTACTGGAAACACAGAGACCTGCAGACATAGAAATCTAGTTAATGTTTTGGGTGAAAGGACAGAAAAATAGCCTGGCTCGCTGACTTCTTAAAAAGCCTAAATTAACCCCATACCTGAGGAGCACTGCAATGCTGTGATGAGATAGTTTAACACTTGTGGTGCTTTGAAAGATTACGTTTATAATCCAGGATTGGAAAAGTGGCTATTATTTGATAAATCCTCTCCCTCACATCTATCTTCAATATATCTTGTGATTTTTTTTGTTGCAAAGATCCGTCGTCCTACTGGACCTTCCTACAGATTAAGTGAGGTGACAAGGGAGCACAGCTTTTGTTGGGAGCTGCTTTAATAAAATGTTCAACATCAGTCTTGAGCCTTAATCCCTGTAGCTGGAAATAACATATCCTTAATGGATTGGATGAACTGGGATAGAAGAAGTCAAGTGTCATCAATTTTTTCCATCTTAACATTTGGGGGAGGCATGCTAGTTTTTAATCTTCAATGTCCAATTCAAGATGCTGGTTCTGACCACGGAAGAAATCAATGGAAGAAGGATGATAAGAAAATCTTGTATCTGTCCCACAGCTTTACTCTTTCAAGACATCATCTCCTCCTTTGGCCTTTATCTAGAAAGCCCAGAAAAGCCTCAGTCCCAGTTCCATACAAAAAGGTGCACATCCTTAGCTCCTGAGACCTTATAAAATTCTCAAAACTCTTGCAATATCTTTAATTTAACTATGTCTTTTAATGTAACAAAAAGAGGAAATTATTTAAGGTACGACTGGAATAATACTATTTTATTAAGCCTATCTTTAATTAAATGTCAGATTTAGTTTTTGTCCTTGCTCTGCCCACCATTGGCTTAGTGAGTATGGCTCCTAGCATGCCCTTAAAGGGAAAGAAGCTGGCAATAGACTCCTGGAACAAATAGGTTTTTCTTAAACTGAGAAATAAATCCCACATTTGCTATTACAGATCAGCTCAGTTCCTAAGAACAACTGGTGGGCTTTCAGGTAGGCCTTCTCAGTGGTGACCTCTTCAAATGAGAAAGCTCTCCCTTCTGAAAGTACCTGTTAAGATTCCTTCGTCCCCTGATGCAAGAATAAATATTGTATAAATATTTATACTTCCCGTATAACTATTGCATGTATGGGTTTGGTGTTTTGTTTTTTACAGTAGTCTCTTTTTTACCCCTTTCTCTTTTAGAAATGAATATAAATGCATTTTACAATATACTGTATTATATTTCTTAATGTATTTTTGCATTGTTGGAATTTTAAGTGATTTTTGAGAAGAAGAAGAATGGGAAAACAGTATACACGTCTTTAAAAATTCAACAAAATAAATAATCGTGGCCCAGAGCAGCCACAAAATGGCAGATTTCTGACAGAAGATGTGTTTTTCACAATTTTCCTCAACTAAGAAGGTTTGGCTGAATTCCTATGCCCTCCTAAAGTTAAGAATAAGTCTCTGTGCTGATCAAGGTTTATCTCTGAATAGAGAGGGATTGTGAGAAAAGTCCAAATTATAGAAACCCATATGTATGTGATAAAAGCAGACGTGAATTATATTTAATAGTAGGAGCTTCTTTGTGTAACCCCCAGGTAGAAGTGTATAAAATTTCTCAAGATAATTAGATATTTCCAACATATTTTTTTTAATCACATCAACTTAATATCAACAAATCTAAATGACACAAAGGTGTTTACAAGGCAGTTTAATAGCTCAAGGCAGCTGATGCTGATGTAATTTTAGGAGTTACTAAAAAAGAAATCTGCATGAAAAGATTTTTCCTCATTAGTTAAAACTTCAATCTCAGCAAGCAATCTGAATTTCCAAAGACCCCGTTTTTGACTCCAGGAGTTCTTTCTAAATACCTGATTAAGAGTGACAGCAAAGTTTCCTCATTTTGAGGTGAGAAAAAAATTAAAATGATTATAAGCCCTAAAATAGATATATATTAATTAATAAAGAGATAAAATCCTCAGTTTCCCCCAAACCCAGTCTCCACCGCAGTAGCTCCCAACAGTTCTCTCCTCAACCTCAGAAACAACTAACAATTAGTATGCTAAAATACTTATAGAAACTGGATCTCATGGTCTTGCAACCACTCCTTCACCCTCCCCAGCTCACCTCACTATTATATTGCTACCATTTGTTATTTCAGAACAAGGGGAACATATCTGAAAGATTGCAGAAACCGCAAAGTTTGCAAAATTAGTTTTTAAAAGGGAGGAGCCCTAAATGTGAGCCACTCTGGTGCAATGGCTAAGGCACTAGGCTAGAACCAGGAGACTGTGAGTTCTAGTCCTGCCTTAGGTATGAAAGCCAGCTGTGTGACTTTGGACCAGTGATTCTCTCAGCCCAACCCACCTCACAGGGCTGTTGTTGTGGGAAGTAGAAGAAAAGAGCATTAGATATGTGTGCCACCATGACTTAACTAAAAATCAAGGCAGGATAAAAAATAAAACCAAACCAGTGGTGGGTTGCTGCAGGTTCGGACCGGTTCGCCTGTACCAGCGGCAGAAATTTGCACCCGCTCACTGAACCGGCAGCGATGGCTGGCTGTCCACGCCCCCAAACCAGTTCTCTGGTTGCCGCAGCTGGCAAAGAACCCTCTGCGCATGCACAGAGGCTTCTGCGCATGCGCAGAGGCTTCTGCGCATGCGCAGAGGGTCATTTCCCCGACATGATGCAAAATGCGCACTTCCGTCACGATGCGAACCAGTAGGGAAGGTAAGTGGAACCCACCCCTGAACCAAACCAAATAAATAAAAGAGGGAAGCCCCCCAAAAGCCATATGATAACTGAGGATGTCATGTTGACTTGTGAACATTGTGAATACACAATAGAACATTGTGAGGAAGAATGGAGTGGATTGAAGAAGCTGTGTCTTTGTGTGAATCTTATTTCTATAGCCCAATTATATAGGTGATATTAGACAGCAGACAACTCTCTCAAGATCACAGCCAGTAGTTGTGGGAAATATCATATCAGCTAAAATACAGGGAGAAGAATTCATGTTAAAAAAACGTTTTTGATGTTAAGATGAGAAGGAAAGCACTTGGAGCTTCTATCTATGATCCATAAAGTATGGAAATTGCAAGACTATGTCAAAAATCTAAATCATACTGTCCTGTGAAAGGAATAGGTCATTGTTGTAAAATTTTATTTTACTATTTTAAACTACCAATTTGCCCCAAAACAAATAAACTAAAATGGAGAATGGAACTTGACTAGTTCCAGAATGCCATTTCCCCGTCTTATCTTTTCCTGTTACAGACATCATTCATTAGATTACGAAGACTATTAATGTCATGCAGCAGAACTAAATGAATTCACTAAGAGACCACTATTAGCATACCAAGTACCTCTCTTCAGCTAAATATTCCTGACAGCTCTCATTACAAATGATGGATAACATTTATAAAAGACAGTCATTCCAGAGGAAAATAAAGATCTGCATTGTATATTCTGATTGAAGATATCATTTCTACAGGGTTTTTTTTTCTTTTTCTTTCTTTTTAATATTTCTTGGGAGGAAAGGGAGCTGTAAAAAGACACAAATTAGGTTAATTGCTCATGCCAAAATGTATTAAGGATGTAAAAGACTAATTGAAAGTCGATCCTGATTTTTGCAGGTGTTTTATTTCTAAAATTGTAAAGTCTGAAATATTCCAGATGTGTTCCTAACCAAATGTCATGAGACAAGGACATGGGACATCCTACGTACCATAAATTCAAATGTGGAGCCAAGAAGAGTCAGCTATATTATAATATTCTGAAAAAAAATGTTTTAAATCCACTTCACATATTACAGTTTTGAAATATTTTATCTTAAAAATTTAACTTGTGAAATGCAACAAACTGTTTGGAAGCAAATGTACTGCAGCTATGTTACCTAATTCATAAAAGACTCTATTTTTATTTGAAAATCCAAATCAGGTTTTAAATTTAAGCTATAAGAAAAAATGTATGAATTTTTAAGTAAATTGTCCATTCCCACACCTGCTGAATGAATAGGCAGGTTGGCCATCTGATCACAGTATCTTCACCATTATTGTGAGGATCTCACTTCCCTCCAAATTTAGCAATCGTTTTTATAGTTGCATCTTTATAAAATTAATACTTGCCCTTATTAAGCTAAGTCCAATCAAAGTGTTCCAGTTTTAAAGACTAAATCCCAATTTTCCAGAGATTCAGAAACTACTGTTTATTATTTACATAATGGCTTGAAATTCTGTGTTAAATTTGAGGGTTCTTTTTTCAGAATAATAAAAATATAATACATACACTTTACTTTTCTTGGTATAGCCTTTAACCTGCTTTTTCCTAGTAAAAAAGTCACACCCCAGTTGATTCTTGTTTCCCTTCTTTTTAGTTTCTTCACTGTTGTATAAGCTTCTCTTAAGTATTATAGTGAGGAGGTACGTCTAAGATCAGTAATCATTTTTTGTCATGATTTCATTAACATCTTTATTCTGGTTGCCTGAACTCCCAGCACACCACCCAAAGACCAATGTGGCTTTTGGTCTGAAAGTTGCATATCCTATTCCAAATTATAATCTTCTTTAACCAAGGTACTTAGGTAGATTCTTCCCAAACCAAATCACACCAATTTAACTGAATATAAGAGTCCAAGCTGATTAACAGACCCAAAGTATAAAGAAATGCAATCATGTAACTCAACACCAAAATATAATCTCTGATTTCAAATACATGCTGTCTCACTAATGCAATGAGAACATCTTTGGCATCTACAGATCAGTGCAGTAGGTACAGCTTAAAATCATACATCCTCCATCTTGTCTTCTAGCAGAAAAGGTAAGGAATTCAGAGAGTACACCATTTGCTCATTTTAGCTGAAGGCCAGTGATTTCTTTGCATGGTATTGAAAACTTCCTGCTTTATGTATCTTGCAGGGTGACACCTATTTTGAAGTGAATGGAATCTAGCAAAGATATATATTTCCCTACCCACACCATTTTTGATAAGATGTAGAAATAAAAAACAGTAACTTTCCTCCATACGTTTTGTATATCTAATAGTGAAAGGTGGTTCCTCAATGGGCAAAGGTCCCTAGTAGAAAATATACAGCTTTGATGGTCAAGGATGGCCAAGCAGACCATCAGGTCATCTAAGCAGGCCACCTAATCTGTTTAGGTGAAAGTTAAATAAGTATAAATACATTCAAGTACAAATGGCAAAGAAGACAGAAAATAGTTGTAGATGACTAGCAAGTCATATCTTCAACTGCACACACATATTTTTATACAAACTCATTTAAAAAAGAGCCAGTTTGGTGTAGTGGTAAAGGCATCTTGGAGAGCATGAGTTCTAGTCCTATATTAGGCACAAAACCACCTGGGTGACCTTGGGCCAGTCTCTTCTCTCAGCCCTAGGAAAGAAGCTGGGGCAAACCACTTCCAAAAATCCTTGCCAAGAAAATTGCAGAGACTAGACCAGGCAGTGGGGTAGTCATTCAAAGGCACATACATACATGCATTAAACAAAACATCTCCAATTCCCCAAGGAATAAGATACTTTGAAAATGCCATTTTCCCAGGGAACTAGAAGACTATGGAACAATAGGTAGAATTGGGCACATATTTGTGCTGAAAGCACATATTTCTATACATGCCAAGATGGTCTGTGATATGGATGTTTATTTTTTTATATTCAGTGAGCTATTAAGGGCCAGATAAAAATGTGTAGAAATGCTTGCTCCTGTTGAGTCATAAAAAGGAAGCTGACCCCTGTTCTTGGGTTGATTTTATTGGCATTTCCAAGATTTAATCCTGCTCAAGTATAACTTATCAGCATTAAAACTGGAAACTATTTCTCATCTTTACTGTGTTTTCAGCTAAATGCAGATAGGCAAGGACTTGTGTTGCTGCACATGGAGTCAATTGCTTCTATGACTTGAGCTGAACTTACAGAGCATATTACATGCATATTACACATTAAGTCAAGATCCAAGCATGGAAAAATGGGGCACACTTTACTGGGGTCTGGAGACCCAGGGGATAGCACTCCTCCAGTTAGGCAGCCATTGTCTTGCCACATTACCATTACATTTAAAAATGTGGTTAAACTATGGAGGATTCTTGAACATGGTTTAGAAGGAATTCCACTCCCCCCCCATATCAATAAACTTTGTATTTAGGTCTTTTGAGGTATGAGGCAATAGATGTTCTAAACCAAGTTACAGCAGAACAATTAACATTAAGAGTTGTACACCTGAGATCTTTTTAACTGAATGCATTTTTCTCTTTAAACTAGGATTTATTTCAGTTTCTCCATGTGACCTGTTCTCTCTTAAGAACGACCAGTCCCAGAGATCCATGTGCATAAATGTGATAGAGGAGGCAAAGCACCTTAATAATCAGCTTTAAAAGGGTTATCCAAGTTATTTGGTTGCAGTTAAAATACCCTGCAGCATCTTAAAGGCTAACGTAGGAATGGGTATGTCTAATCTAATAAAGAGAAGGATTAGGTGTGACATGATAGCAGTCTTTCAAAATCTGAGGGGCCGTCACAGAGAAGAGGGGTTCAACCTATTCTCCAAAGCATCCGAAGGCAGGAGAAGAAGTAACGGATGGAAATTTATCAAGGAAAGCTCCATCCTAGAAATAAGGAGAAATTTCCTGACAGTGAGAACAAGTAATAAGTGCAACAGCTTGCATCCAGACGTTGTTGGTGCTCTACCACTGGAGGTTTTTAAGAAGTGATTGGACAGCCATTTGTCCAGAATGGAATAGGGTCTCCTGCTTAAGCCAGGCAATCTATAATTTGCTGATTTATCACAAATTTGATGGGTTCAAACATGAAATCTGATGTCTATAGTCACAATATTCCAGAGATCCGGAAGGTTTTCATACTCAATATATTCTCATGTGCACTGCTTTTCAGACACAACCCATTATTTGAGGAAAAAATGCAGTGCCTATTCCTCTATGTTTTCTGGAGACAAATGGTTTGATCTGTTTGTTCAACTACCTGGTCCAGTAAATTCTGTCAGTGGCATCTGACTGTTCCGCAATGCCCAAAGACACTTCTTGTTACAAGTCTTCTCTTTCCAATCGATTGTCACACCCTAGTGGTTTTCCATCCTGTAAGAACAGGAACTAATCAGTTCTAGGACTTATAGTTTGTGGATGAACAGCTAATAGCAGGGCAGCACACAACTCTTAAATTAGTATTGACTTCTGTCTCTGGGTTCACAACTTCTACCTTACATATGGTATTGAGGGAGAAACAAATTGTGGACATTGCCAGACTGTGCAGGCCAGGCCAGTATGCTTTTCACTGCTGACATAGCTAGCTACTCCACCTATCCACTGTCCGCAAGTTTAAAACTTGAAAAAAGGAAATATAGTTTGGTCTTGGTTATTGCAGGACACAAAACTCCTATGAATGAAGTGCTGACTCTGGCTGAGCCAAGTCCTTTGCAGGTAGTATTGTACATGTGCAAAACACTTTTCCTTGCATTTCCCAAGCATGAATAGAGTGCAGGCCCCAGGCCCCTTCAGATGTAGACAATTTCTTCTCACTGACTGGATAGTTTTGCAGGAGATAATATAATCCATAAGGAATAAACCAATTCAAATGAATCCTGGATCCCTCTGAAGCTGAGGAGTTCCAACTCACCTCTGCACCAAGCCTTAATCATTCTGCCTTTGAAGGCAGAATAAGCCTCTTGTTGATTACCTTGACGATAAGAGTAGAACATGTTTTCCCACTGCTGCAGGAGCAGCAGCAACAAAACCAAGAACCCAGTGAAATGAGGCACTTATCAAGAATATGGTCAAAGGCCAGAACAACATAAGGCATTTGCAGAGCTTCATCCCTCTGGGTGCCTTAACTCCCCCTTCACCTTCTAAATCCTGAATTCAAATAATTTGGCTTGCCTGCCCTCGTAACAAAATTGAAGTCTGATCCTGTGGAAAAGTAAACTGCATATATTTCAGTGGGATTTAAATCAAATTAAATAAGTTTTAGATATTGTAGTCTCCAGAGTCAAAATGGACCTCAAATTCTACCCCACCATACTGTGGTAGGAGATTATTTCCAAGCATTTGTCCCCAAGCCAACATCCTTTCTCTCGGCATTTTTCCAGCTCAGGGAGAACTTATAACTAGCTTTTTTGCCCTGTAATTTCTTCAGGGACTGCCATTTTAAACTATACTCCTAATATATGTGCTTATATAGGAGTAAGCCATACTGAGTTCATAGGGCTTATTTTTCGATAAACAGTAAACAGCGATAGGAATGTACAATTTTTCTGTTCAGTAAAAAAAACTATATGAAGACTCATACTTTTATTTCAGACAATTCTTTAAATTCAAATAGTTGACTATAAAGGTCTGTGAGGCTCTTCTTTATTCATTAGTACTATATAGTACTAATTCAGGAAGAATTTAATTATTGCAAATTTATTTGATTTAATATAATTAACTAACCCACTTCAGAAGACTGCGGCCATCTTACAAAATCCATAAAAAGTAAACAATAAAACCCTACAACACAGGCAGGTCAGACTAAAGCAACTAGAACAATAATTTGACAAGGGCTCGACCAATAAGTCACATCCACATTAATCTACTGGAGGCCATTGCAGTTGGGCAGATCTAATCAATTAAAATAATAAATAAACCACAGGCTGAGAAACAGAATCAGGTCTTAAGGCTTTCCAGAATCCCAGCACCATCCAAATTTCTGAGGGGATGCTGTTCCAGAGGGTGAGGGCAACAACAGGAAAGGCAAAGATTTTTTTTAAAGAAGAAAATAAGCTATTGAAAATGTTTCCTAACACCACTAATCACTTAAAATAAAAATTCCCAGTTACAAATTGCTATCGCTCAAAATATAGACCTGAGCTAACATGTTTATACTAATTGGCTGTAGGGTGCTGATTTACTTTTTGGTTGGGTGGGATACTCAACACCAAGAATTTATCCAGATTTTTTTAAAAAAAATATTGCCCTTTCTTCTGTTTTCTGTCTCTCCATCTCTCTCTCTCTCCTTGACATTATTATTGGATTTATAGGAAGAGTTTTCTCAGGTAGCTTGTTCTTCTATTCTATATGGACTTCCAAACATGGTGTAATGTGACTATCAATAACAAGGAAAATGTGTTAACACATACAGGAATGAATATAACACACCTGGACAGTTGTAAATATTATCTAGGAAGACTTTTGGATATACAATAGTATCATTGTTATGTGTCAGTTCACATAACAGGGTCAAAGATGAAGGAAAGATGTGTTGCAGCCTTCATCTCACAGCCAGATATCAAAAGTCTTTTGCATTATCTTACAGGGAACCAGCGTGTGTGTGTGTGTGTGTGTGTGTGTGTGTGTGTGTGTGTGAGCGCGCGTGTGTGTGTGCATGCACACATGCATGGATATGTGCATGCAGTGATGTTCTCGTTGATTGCATTATCTTACAGGGAACCAGCGTGTGTGTGTGTGTGTGTGTGTGTGTGTGTGTGTGTGTGTGTGTGTGTGTGAGCGCGCGTGTGTGTGTGCATGCACACATGCATGGATATGTGCATGCAGTGATGTTCTCGTTGATCAGTTGTTAATCAAAAAAATGGGTTCAGATTCATACACACATAATTTGCTTCCTTCTATTTTTTTATGTAGTGGGTGTTATATATTTGCTATATCAATAAAAGATGGGTGTAGGAGATTGCCAATGGGTAAATTATCCAAAGCATTACAGGTCCTACCTGTCATATCCCATGAGGAAGCAAAACTGCTTAGCTTTGGCATCAGATATCAAAATAGCAAGACTGGCAACCATCATTTCAAATACTATCTCTTTACAGTTTGAGACAAAATAATAGCAACATTAACAAGAAAACTGTGTGGCATGCATTGCATAAAATACTACCTAATCATGCCTCTAATACATATTTTGAAATTTCGGCAGATATGCCATTGCTCAGAATGCAATTTGTTCTGATTTGCTCCAACAAAATTCATACTACTTTGTGCGAAGTACCTCCCACCCAGGGATGAGTTCTAACTTACCTCGCTGCCAGTTCGCTTTCTCCCGCGCCGCGTGGCCTTGTCTCGTGGGCACGCGCGCACCTGTGCAGTGCAAAACAATACAAAACAATACAAAAAACCCACCAAAAACAAGATGGCGACGCATGCGCAGTGCCGGAAACTCAGCTTCTGTGCATGCACAGAAGAAAAAAAAATAACAAAAAAAAATTTAAAAAAATTCAAAAAAAATTCAAAAAAAAAGATGGCGGCGCCCACAGACTGGCACCGACCGAACCGGATTGGTGACATCATTGTGATGTCACCAGCGGGTCACTACCGGTTCGGACGAACCGGTCTGAACCGGGAGGAACCCACCTCTGCTCCCACCCCCACCCCTGTTGATCATAAGTTATAAGTTTATACAAAACCTTGGGAAAGAAAACATAGTTTTATAGAAACAGTCGCCTTTATGCTGTTTCCGTGCTGAAACAATAGCCCCAAGTTTGCAACTCTGTTTATCCATCTGGACTTTCAGAAAAATATCTAAATTTTCTCTAAAAGCCCTTCTTGGCAATGGATTAAACCACATGGTTAAATCCCAAAAATTTTCAGCATGGTATGTTTTTGTAAAAAAAAAGAATAATCAAATAATATCAAGGCAAATGTTCTAGAGCTAGTCTCAAGCTTATATTTATTTCATGACATAAAAATAGAATGCAAAAACAAAGAAAAATCTACTTTCTAAAATAATGAGGTTTGGTACAATTTACAACTGGATGGAGAAATTATATTAATTTGCTCAAATTCTGGTTACTATTATGCCTTTTTAAGATAATCTTTCTAAGTATGCTAGTATGCTAAACTGATGGAAAGAATTTGAGTTCATTCCATTGGAGTTTGCAATTAACAATACTGTATTGGCTTCTAGAGATTGGTGGTAATTACGTGAAGGGAAATATAAAACAAACTAAAAAGGCCACAGGTTAAAGACCAAGAAGTTATTGATTGCTCAAGATTCAAACAAGGCATAGAGTTGGGACTCAACATAAAGCATTTGATATTGAATTGTGGGGAAGGCATATATATGTTTGACACAAATTGTACTAGACTTCCTGTTGTGCGACTGGAATTCAATTTCATTTTTCAGATCCTCATCAATAGGAAGGAGATAAATAGTTCAGGAGACAGTTATCGATGTAGGGAATTCGAGGGTTTGCATTCAGTTATAAAGCTGGGTTACCCTTTCCACCTCTCTTCAGGCTTCAAAGGTAACATCTGCCAAATTAAAAATTTGGCATCTTGGGAAAAGGACTAAAATAGAGATCTTTTTCGTTTTTACATCCCAGGTGCCATTATATTATTTTGCACAATATCTCAGGTATCTACTCCAGCCCAGCTATTGCATTAGATCTTTGAGATTTTATGAAATAGGTTGCTACACATGTGTCATATGTGACCTGATTTTTTTTCAAGAGTTTGGGAGTCTCTATTGGGCAAGATGGTGAGAACTGGGATGCAGCATAGCATCCATATTCACCAAATTTCTGATTAAAGATAACTGATCACATAATGAAACTTCCAAGCAGTATCAAATCTTTCAAAGCAGAATTATTTTATGTGGCTTTTTCATATTCTTCTAGTGGACAAATGCTACAATTCTGCAAAGAAGGAAGACACAGCCAAGCAAAGGACTACCCACTGACTTTGCTTATTGGAAGCCCTCTGGAAAGGTTGCAAATTGTGATCAATTGATTCCAGTACATGACAACAATTATAAATATTTGCTGGTTATCAAGCACCTGAATTTTGATCATCTGACTCTATGGACATTGTGACATTTGTAAGTATGGAGTCATAAGTCATGTTTTTTCAGGTGCCGTCATAACCTCACATAGTTATTAAATGAATGGTTGTAAATTGAGGCTACCTGAAGTTTTCTTATAGAAGGTGGTACATACCTCAAACTACTTTCAAACCCTTTCTGCAAGATCCAGTTCAATTGTTTGAACTTTCACAATAGTAAATTATGAGAGACAGAGTGTGTCAGGCCTGCCCCCGCTTGGGCGTTTAGGAAAGAAAGACCCTCAGCTCCATTTGCAGTGAAAGGTATACTTTTACTAAAGCCAAGTGGTTACAGTGTAGGAAAAGCCAGATCTGAAGATTCCTGTATAAATCCATTACTTTTCCCTTCTCCCAGACCCTCCCCCCTGGTCATGTTACAATAAAGTTCAAATTAGTTGTTTTGGTAACAGTTCTGAGGTTTGGCACCTCTTTGATAGGCATTCACATTCCTTTCTGATGCTTGTGTCCTTGGATTGTTCAACTATTGTCTCTGGTTGGCAGTTCTGGTTTCTGTCATTCCCCCTCCCTGCATCCCCCTTTCCCTCCCCCTCCCCCATATTTTATGGCAGGCTGTCATCAAAGCGAAGTAGGGCTGAAGCAGTGTGGTGGTAGATCTGACAGAGAGAGAGAGAGAATTTTTGAAATAACAAAACTTAAGAATCAGATAGAGCAGGGGTGTCAAACTCGTGGCTTCACGTTGTCATCATGTGACATATCGTGACTTTTTTCGCTAAACTGGGGGTGGGAGTGGCCAGTGCGTGACACATCTGGCCTGCGAGCCGCAAGTTTGACACCTCTGAGATAGAGGATACCTATCTTTGCCTCTGGTTGTATGAACTGCTTACTTAGCCATGTTTACCATAAAGCCCTTAACAGATTGCTCCCATGGGAATATGGCCCTAAGCTAAAATCTAAATGAACTCCAATGCAGTACTCAAGGTGAGCACTAGTACTGTAAGGGTATAATATGGTCAGATAAATTCTATTATGTTACCAGTAAAGGTGGGGGAGGGGAGAGGATGAAATGAAGTTAGGGATTATAAAGTTCAAAGTAAAAGTAATCTGGAGAGAAGTAATCTGTGGATCAGGAATGTGGGGTATAAACTATTTCAGTTTCATTTCAGTATATTGTTTCCAATAAGCTTTCTTGTAGAGCCTTCAGAATCTACAATTGAGAAAGAAATCAAATTGGTAATTCATTAACTTTTAGGTAAGATACCAGCTTTGTGGCAGGTAGGAAAAGCACAAGTACCATTAAGGATACAGAACTGGCAAGAAACAGACAATCAGGGGTTTATCTGAACCACATTTCATTGGAATTGCTCTACAAATCAGAGTTCTAGATCCAACCAGCTTAAAAGGGAAAGAAGGGATCTCACAGGGATGGTAGTGCTTTTGTAATTTTAATTATACCACATGTCATCTTGAATCAAATTCAGTTATGAATGTAATTCATTAGAGATAAATTTAAAATACTGAATAATAATCAAATAAGATAAATAACTCAAACGAAGAGAAAAGAGGTGTGTGATGGAAACTTCCATGAAAATTTCCATGATGAAATAAGTATTTTAAAACATTAGATTTCCTTAGGTACCACCTGTTTTCACTCAGCTTATTAGTTACACTCTTTTGCTTTTATTTCCACATTCCTGGGCTCCTGTTTCAGGTCCTCTGCTGTACGATGGATAGCAATTAAGATGGCTCAATGAGAGCACATCTGTGGAACAGTAGATCCATTCTCAAGGCTTCTCTGTGTTGTGTGATACCCACAACACAAGTTAAGCTCTGCTATATGTAATGAACTTATCCTCACCGGAAAGACAGGGAGGAGAATATTCACAATGCAGCTTTCTGGCAAGCTCTAGAAAGCAAAAGCCAACTTCTTTCAAGTTGATCTTGATTTCTAATGACCAAGTGAGCATGACCATGCAGTTTTCTTTGCAGTAATACAAAAGCTGTTTGCCAGTGGAATTTTTTTTTACACTTCCCAACCTATAGTCCTGGTATTTTCTGGTATCATCTATTTAATTTGGTCTGATCCTACTCACTTTTTGAGATCAGCCAAGATTGGTTATATTGAATTGAATTGAATTGAATTGAATTGAATTGAATTGAATTGAATTGAATTGAATTGAATTGAATTGAATTGAATTGAATTGAATTGAATTGAATTGAATTGAATTGAACTGAACTTTATTTGGCCAAATGTGATTTGACACACAAGGGATTTATCTCCGGTACAGAAGCACTCAATGTACATGCAGGCCTGAGGAGAGTGGGGTGCAGCCAGTACATTGTTCTGGGGCCCATGAAGCTCAAAGGGAGCCCATGAAGGGGATTTTTTTTAAAAAAAATTACAAAACCAAAATTTTAAAAAGAAAAACAGTTTCATCGTTTATGAATATATTTTATATTTCATTTCAGTTTATGAATGGTTATGAAATGTCATCTCAAAAATCTGGAGCTCAAAAACGCAAGGAAAAACAGAAACATGATGAGATTACTAAAAAGGGGTGACAAATGCTTTTTCAATTTGGCATTAAATGCAGCAGTGGCCCTCTCGCGCACATGGCCCGGCCAGGGTGGGTGGGGGTGCCTCTCCTGAGCATGCGTGCGTGCACACGCATGTGCCCTCCCTTCCTTTTCAGCCAAGGTCTCTCCGAGCGGCGTGTGTGAGGCAAGCGGGAAAGGCCGCATAGCCTCCCCTCAAGTTTCCCATGCAGGAGACCGAGGAGAGCCTGGTGGTGGCCGTGGCCTCCCCTTCCGACGCCCTTTCCGCCGATGCAGAGGGGTCCAGAGGCAGCGGAGGAGGGAGCAGCAGCAGCAGCGACTCGGAGGCCGAACGGCTGCCGGTGGAGTCACCTGAGGGACGGGAGGCCAGACGGAGCCCCAACCAGATGGAAAAGTCGACGCCGACGAGGCTGAGAAGGAGGAGGAGGAGGAAAAAAGCAGCGGGGGCTCATATTAGTCTTGTTCCAGCACTTAATAATCCTCTCGGCGGCCCTGTACACACAAAGCAACAGAATAATAATCATCGTGAGATGCTGCCATCCAGGTATCCAACAGATTACTGACATCAACTCATCACTCTAAAGCCACTCATTGAACAAATTTTTGCTTCTGCTCTGAACAAAACTGTATTATCACATGCAGCAAATATTGTAGGTTCACAGTGTTGTAGCTGTCCACAGCTGCTGTTTTTTTAATTGGAACCAGGCAAACAAAATTGTCAGAAAGCCTGGCTGGAAAGAGATAAACAAGGGCTCAAGGATACAAAATGATTAGTAGATTTATTGTAGAAGAGACAATGACACCATCTGAACAAAATTCCAGTGACTACTGTGTATTAGATACAAGACCCATTCCTAGTGGAGTCTTTGTGCTTTCTGAGATTGATTTTTTTTTTTTGCTTCCAGACTACTGTAGTTAACATCTTCAGTGCTAGAAGGGTTTATATACAGTAGTTTGCCCCGTCAGCATTGGTGGAAATATTGTTTTCTCTTGGTAGTTTCTTGATTAGGCTGTTGTTTACTGCTTTATACTATTCCAGTATTTTAAAAGGAAAAAAAGTGGACACAGGAAACTACACACCAATCATTTTGGCATCAATATCTGGGCAAATGCTAGAAAAATAATCAAGCAATAGGCTTATGAGCAGATAGAAGTTAATGGCATAATTACCAGAAGCCAGCATGGATTTAATAAAGATTGGTCATGGCAGACAAATTGTATTGTGCTCTTTGACAATGTGACTATATTAGTGGACCAAAGGAATCTATAGATGTAGCATACTTAGACTTTAGTAAGGCCTTTGAACAAGTAGACCATGGCTTCCTTCTTGATAAACTGAATAAAGTGGAAATAATGGTCCTACACCAGATGGATTCACAGTTGGATGAACAATCATAGCTCACACATGGTCCTTAATGGGTCTGCGTCCACAGTGAAGGAGGAATGCAATGAGTTCTGTCCTGGAATAAGTACTCTTCAAATCTTAATAAATGACTTAGATGAGAGAATGGAAGGGATGCTCATAAAATGTATATATGATACAAAAGCTGGCGGATGGATTGGTAATACCCCAAGAAATAGACACAACATTCAACTTGATCTTGATAGACTTAAACATTGAGTCGTATCCAATAAAATATTACTAAATGGTGGGAAGAGTAAGAGTCTGCATTTTGGCAGGAAAAACTTTGGCACAAATACATGAAAAGCAATACCTGGGTTACAAGTAGTATTTGAAAGAAGCAGTAATATTAGTAGGCCACAGGTTAAGCATGAGTCAGCACTGTGCCACAGCTACAAAAAGAACCAATGCAGTTCTGATTTGCATCAACAGATCGTGGGAAGTGATAGTACCACTGGTCAGACCACACCTGGAATACTGTCTCCTGTTCTGGTTACCACAATACCAAAAGGATGCTGAAGAACTGGTAAGAGAGCAGAAAAGATAGGCAAGAATGATTAGGGGTTTGGAAGCTAAATCTTATGAAGAGCAGTTGAAGGAACTTGTGTTTATCCTAAAGACGAGACATCTATGGGGAGACTTGATAGCAGTTTTCCAATAAATGGGAAAAAATGTCACAGAGTGAAAGGTATGGATTTAAGATAAGACAAGAACTTGGGTTGGAGACTTAACAAAGAGAAGTCCAAATTTGAAATTTCCTAATTGAGGGAGATATTAAGCAGTCTACATTCTGAAATGGTGAGTGTTTCATCTCTGAGATTGCCAATATTGGATAGTCACTTTTCTGGGATACTATGAGCATTCCTGCACTTGGACTAGATCAGGGGTGTCAAACTCAATTTCATTGAGGGCCGCATCAGGATTGTGTTTGACCTCGGAGGGCCAGTTGGTGGGGTGGGGCGTGACCATGGTGGGTGTTTGACACAGGCTCAAGGTGCATTTTTCCCCCTTTGCATTCAAAACAGCTGTTCCAGACAAAGGGAGATTTACTTTCTGGCACAAATAGTCTCAATTCCATAATGTAGGGATTCAAGACATGTAGAGTCCCCAGCTGCTATGGGGCTTGACTCTTTTGTATAGGAGCAGAGCATAAATGAACTGACAATTTATCCAGATGTCTCTAAAAACTGTCTGTCCAACAGTCTATCAACCTTTGTTACTACCTCTGACACAGCCCTAGAGGAAGACTTAATATTAGTAATAATTTACAAAATTGATATACCACCCAATTCTCAATGACCCTGGGAGGCTCATAACAATCAAAACATTTACAATTAAATCAATCACAGGTAAAAGATTAAGATAAAAGATGACAAACTCAGTGATACGAGGGGGCTCACTCTCTCTCATCAAAGATCTGGGTGAAGAGCCAGATGTTTTTGGCTGTTCTGAACAACAGCCATCCAGATCTTGGAGGTTACCTAGTTCTAGTTGGCAGATGCTGCTAAAGAGAAGGTGAAAAAGGTGCTGCCTCCTGCAGCACTATGCCGGCCAAAACAGGCCACGGGGTGCATCTGCCTCCTGCACCACTCTGCCTCCTCCCATGGGGCTGGCCTGGAAATATCAAAGGACTGGTTCACGGTGACTTTGCTGGCCAAAACGGGTTGCGGGGGGCCTCACATGCCCCCCGTGGCCTGTTTTCAGCCTCCACAGCCTCCTGCAGCACTCTGCTGGCCGGCAGAGGCACCGGGGCCAGCAGAGCACTGGTCCTTTGATATTTCCAGGCCAGCCCCGCAGGCCAGATCTAAGCACCCCACAGGCTGGATCTAGCCTGTGGGCCTTGAGTTTGACACCCGTGGACTAGACACCCAAGACACCTTCCAATCCTGTGAGTTTAGGCCTAGATTATTTCACAGTACAACCTTCCAAAATAGGTGACTTCAGTTTCCAACCTCTGGTTTTAATTACTCTTTCAGAATAAGCAACATTTCAGTGATTTCAAGGTAAGGATTAGAGGTAGAGACTCTATTTCCAATAATAATTGGCTGGTGGCTGCCATATGCTTCCCTAGAGTGCCTCATTATGTTCACATCCCCCCTCCCCTCCATTAGCACATTTGCCTATTAAGGCAACCTCTCAATGTGTGCAAGGGATAAGAGCACACCTCGCAAGAGATCAGTCAGTTTTTATACTTTTCGCTGAAAATCTTTTGGAGCATTTATATTCTGTTCCTGCCTATCCCATATTGTACATACTGACATGCAGACTATGACCGTTTTTTTTACTAGCTTCTCTGCCTTGCAGATAAAGTTGCATAAATTATTTGTGCTATGATTGTTTAATGTTACGTATGGATTGTGTTTTAAATGCCAGAAACTACTCCAATTTTTTGAAAAGTCTAATATGATATATTACAGCAGCCTTCTTTGATCCAGTACCTTTCAGGTACTTGGGACTTTAGTTCTCGTATGACTGAACAGTTTTAGAAAAATAAACAACCAATGGGGCAAATTTGGTAATTAATGCAAAACTATATTGTAAACAATATATTTGTGCAGTGTGTATGAGAGAGAAACTACAGTAATTAGGAACCTGTCTATAGAACTATAGATCCTTAAACTGATGGCATCAACCCTTAATACACTTTCCCAGGACAGCTTGTCCTCTAAGTTGTCCCATTTATGCTCTAAATAGCCATACAAATACCTTTATCAAACAAGACTTCTATAAGCCCATAGCAACTTCCCACAAAGAAAAGAAGAAAAGGAAGACACAGAGCACTCTGTTGATGATGGTATAGTTAAAGAAGGTATGATGGTTTCTTTCAATGCTGTTTTAATGATTTAGCACTTTCCTAGGAAATAACTTCAGGATCTAAACATATATTTTAAGAACTATTGGTTAAGTAACTATTGGTTACTTATCTGCTTGTCTTTCAATAGAGGGAGGCCGATGTCTCTGATTCTTTCCATTTCCTTGTACCAAGCACCATTCAAAGGCGAGGAAAATTTGGTAACGTGGCTAGAGGTTACTCTGCCAAATTTCTTTGCAATTTGTCAATCAACATAGAAAATCTTCCTTTTGCAATGTTCTGGCATATGCCGGTGCATGCAGGTATACAGTGGAGCATTTTATGTGCACAGCTTTTGAACCATATTTTGCGTGATGATGTTTGATCTCAGAATCACATTTGGATTTTAGAGATAATGTTAGGGACATCTTTTTGAGCCTGACTCAAGCAATAGAAAAACCATTTTTAAGCCCTTTCAGTCCTTAACTTGCTCAGATCAATATCCTAGCTGAAAGAAGTTTTCTCTGCTTACCCTCCTACCATCCTAGTCATTTCCTATCCTCCTCAAGGCCACTCCAACAGTCCCCCCTGCCTCCCAAACAGTCTCCATATCATTCCTTTTGTTAGCCTTCCAGGAACAATAACAACAGCGTGAATGAAGACTCCCCACCCACCTAACAATGCCTTTCTTCCTCCCTTTTGTTTTCCTGATGCAATTCCTAAGCATTACTGCTCCTCTGCAACACATCAAAATACTTAGGAAAGGCTTTTTTTAAAAAATTTAAAAACCTCCCTCTATCTGGCTTACAGTGTTGTTATTGCCCATCTCCATTTGCAGATAAACACAGGAAAGGGAAGGGTAGGGAGGACGCTGGTAAGGTGGCAGAGAAAAAACGTTTACTTGTTTTCCCAAATGATTTATGAAATGATTATTTCTGTCTGGGATGAAATATAGATAGTTAATTTCCAGGTCATTCCAAGCATGGAAAGCCTGGACACATTTAACCCTCTCTAATAGGATACCTCAGGGCAGCCTAGCTTATCCAGGTTATAAGCACACTCAGGGTCACCTCAGATAGCTAAATAGGGCATATATAAATTTAATAAATGAATAAAATATATAAATAAACCACAGCTAGATGGGAGAATGGAAGAGTTTTGGGATGGGGCCAGAAAACAACCTAAGTGAAGCCTGCCTTTACCTTTATTATGGGTAAAGTTGGCATAACCAATGTTCCCTCTGACATTGAAAATCGCTGCACGGCAGTTGGAAACTGCCGCGCGGCGATTCCCTGTCACGTGCACAGCCGCGCAGCCGCGCAGTTTAGAGGGAACATTGATCCTAACATTTACAGTCCTTTCAGATATCAATACAGGTTACCTGCCAGAAGACCTTTTTAGTGGCTTGTTGAATTTGAGTTCCAGCTCTAGTTTTCAATCACAATTCCCTCAAAATATGCAGCAATAACAAGGATGTTGAGGTTATGCGAAAAAAATAGGCATACACATTGTCCTGCACTGAAGTGAATAGGAATCACTAGTTCGCTAGTTTCACTTGAAACACTAGTATTTTAAAAGAATCTATAAAAACATTTATAGGGCTGGGTTATACCCAGTATAACGCTATAATGTAACACGCTTTATTGCCTCTTTATAACATCTTTCCAAAGCATGGAAAAAATTGTTTCAGCATCATTGAAATCCCAAACTAATTTTTTCTTTTTTAATAGTGTGTACCATTTGTGTACTGGGAAATATTTGCACAGAAGAGATTTCTCATTTGCTCTATTCTAAGACAAAGTTAAATCTGCAAGTAAAAATGACATCCCAAACATATCCATGTGCATTACATAGAATATTTCAATGAAGCAGCAGATGTAGTATGTAATGCAGATGTTTTTTTTTCTTATTATTTTGTGCACAGTTACCTCAGATTTGAAGCTCCTATTCTTAATAAAAGATTAGCTAAGGAAAATAAATGCTCCAGAGAGAGACCAGTGTGGGCTGTTGAACTGCTAAAATTGCTGATTACAAGCAGATTTGGTTGGTTATTTAACACTTTCCAGCAACAGAACAATATAAGACTAAAACATAAAGCATAGCCCAGAGTCAGTCAGAGTTAGATGACATCTCAATCAAATTATTTAAATTAAGTAATAGTTAATTACTAAAATCAACACTGTTAATGGCAAAGCGGCCTAGACCAGTTCAGAAGGTTGGCAAGTCAAGTTATCTGCTATACTTTCCATCCTCAGGCCACATCAACTTGGCCTCACAAAGTGTTCCCACAACTGTTGAGAAAGATTGCTTTCACTTGACATCCACTACTTCAATCAGACTGGAATACAAGCACGGCAGAAAAACAACAAGCTCTTTCAGATTGTTGTTGTTTAATCTCACTCTTGACTTTTTAAATATTTGCTCGTGAGTGCATTAGCCACAGTTGTCTGCTTTGCACTTGATCCTCTTGCTTGATGGAAACTTATCAAACCAAATCCCAATGCACATGCCACTACATATGGGTACATCATCTGCTGTATGTGCCCTTCAAGATTTTTTTTTTTTTTTAATTTAAAGGCACACTCAGCCAGGCTTTCATAAAGATAAAAATTGGACAGGCAAAGCACCAAAGTTAACTCCTCCCAGAAAGGAAAAATACAGCGTAAAAGGAGAGAGTAAATGAAGAAATGCCATTTATCTATTGATATATTACTAAAATTCTTGTGTCTGTAACCTTTAACTGAGTGAAACACGGCAAAACATTTTCAACCAAGTTGAGTTATATGGGCTAATTTATAAAATGGTGGAAGCCATAATTCCCGAGGAAATGGAATTTGGGGAAGTTGTGACTGCTTCATTATTGCCAAGATGTTGCTGCTTCAACACCATCACTGTGCTGCCACATCAGCCATGTCACATGATCCTCATTTTCAACATTCCTTGACAGCTACTCACATATCCAATATAACATCAATACCTCTGTGCTCACACTACCCTCCCTCCCTCCCTGACACTTACTTGCGTGCTAGTGTGGTTGGGAGGGAGGAAGAAAGAAAGAAAGGAAGGAAGGAAGGAAGGAAGGAAGGAAGGAAGGAAGGAAGGAAGGAAGGAAGGAAGGAAGGAAGAATTTCTAATGCTCATTGCCAGTTCCCACAAGGAAACTCAATACAGAAACTGACAGGAAGTTGGAAGCTGCTTCTGCTCCTACTGCTATTTTACCCACCCCTGTTGATTCTCTTTCTCTGTTTAGATAAGGAAATATCTGTAAAACAATGACCCAATTGATCACCAGTTATCTAGTTTTAGTAGTATACTAAACTCTCATGTCTGTAACCTCTAATTGGGTGAAATAGTGCAACATAGGCAACAATTTTTGAACCAAGGTACTTCAACTGGGCAGGCTTATAGAATGTGTCCAAAATCTGGGACTCATGACTCCTGTAGGTTTGAAATTTGGCAAATTTGTGATAGTTTTAATATTGCTGCACCACCTCCCAGAGACTCAATAGACCAATCCCACCCTAGCCTTCTAAAGGCCAAGTCCTCCTTCAGCTGCTGGCGACCAATCTTGCCCTAGTCCTTTGGAGGTGTGGCCCCACATTTACCTCCCAGAGAACCATCAGTATCAGTCAAGCTGGCCTAAAGTTGTAAGTTGCTCCCATTCTCACTGCTTTTTTGCCCACTTATGGTCATTTTGTTTCTCTGTTTAGGTAAGCAGATATCTCTGTAATGATGAACCAATATGTAGTGGGTTGTCTAGTACATTATGAACTGCATTTTTCTCTATTTCTTAGCTTTGAAGTTTGTCATACCTGCCTAGTAGACATTACCTGAAAATTAAGTAGGAGTCTGGTAGAACCTTTTCTGACTAAAATATTTCATTAAACATCCTAAGCTTTCATGAGCTGCAACTCACTTCATCAGATGGATGGAGTGGCTAATCTGATATAGGATTTAAATTGGGGTGAAGTAAGAAGGGTTCACGCATCGGATGAAGTGCACAAAGGTTTGTGCTTTTTATGAAATGTTGTTAATCAGAAAAGGCGCTACCAGACTCATCCTGATTTTTTGCCACTATAGACCAACATGACTCTCTTCCTACAGTGAAGATGAATAAGGAAGGGACTGATATTCATAGTATTGAATTGGAGGAAAAAGTGCCAGTAAAGCTTTAACGTTCTTCTGCATACTTTATTTCACTTACCTCCAGGGGTGGGTTTCTCTTACCTTCCCTACCAGTTCAGAAGTGTGCGCGTTGCGTTGGAAGTGCATGCTTCGCGCACGTCACATCCAGGTACTGACCCTCTGTGCATTCGCAGAAGCCTTTGCACATGCACAGAGGGTTATTTGCCAGCCGCTTTCAAGCAGCGGCGACCGAGGAACCAGTTCGGGGGCATGGCAAGCCGGCCTTCACTACCAGTTCGGCGACCGTAGCCAAATTTCCACCACCGGTTCTTGCGAACCGGTCCGAACCGGTAGCAACCCACCACTGCTTACCTCCCTACTCAAGATAAGTGCCATGAAATACAAACAAAAATTTGTAGTGGAAGAAGGAATAGGAGCTATAAATCAGTAAGAAACTCGGACAAAGGGAATCGACACAAAATAAAGGATTGTGATTTTGTATATAAATATGGTAATATGTATAGAAACAAACTAATGAAATCTAAACATAGAGTAATATGTACAGAAACAAAATAAGGGACACATATGTATAGTTAAATCTACGTATACCGATATGGAAACATTGTAAAGAAGTGAATTGTTGAAAAAAAAAATTAAATGTTTAATAAAAATATTTTTTTTAAAAAAAAAGAAATACAAACAAAAATTACATTGTTCATAACTGTACACCGGTTCCTCTCTCTTCAATATCCCCCTTCCCCATTTATAAGACAAAGCTGAAAATCAGAGCTGATTTTCTATTGGTTTAGCTGTTCAAATTCCTCTCTTAAATGTATGTTTATTTACAGTATCTCTAGTTCCCCATTTACAATGCCTTTGTTGAATTAAGAGACTTTAATTGGCCGTCGGGGATTACTTTTGTACTATTCCCAAATCCATTTACTAAAAATACTCCAAGAGACTAAGCTACTTATTTAGAAACTTGTTATTAAGCCATTACCAGCCATTACGTTTTTCCTTACCATGTACCATATTCAAAATTCCACCATAAAGCCTTTTTTGTTCCACCTTAAACACAGCACAGCTCTCCAATAAATGCAGTGCCGTGCAAAACAGTTTCAGCTGGAGGAAAAAAGAACATTTCAGTTATAATCAGAAGCAGTGTTTTTCTTTCCCTTGTGATATCTCAAAATCTATCTACCAGAAGTTGTATCTGATGCCACAATGAGCAGAATGTGACATTCAATGGTCACTGTGCATTACTTTTAGCTCTTTATTTATATTGTGCAATATAGGAAAACTGGTCATCAACAAAGACTACAACCTACAGTTTCTGAATTCACAATTCATTGTGATCTTTCTCTTTTAGTTTCCTGGGGAAAAGCAGTGATAGACTATGATCCAGAGACGGGCAAGCAGGGCTCCATCTGCTGTCTGTCCAGAACTGTACCACCTCCAGGGGTGAAATTCAGCAGGTTCTGACAGGTTCTGGAGAACTGGTAGCGGAAATTTTGAGTAGTTCAGAGAACCGGCAAATACCACCTCTGGCTGGCCCCAGAGTGGGGTGGGAATGGAGGTTTTGCAATATCCTTCCCCCAGGAGTGGGGAGGGAATGGGGATTTTGCAGTATCCTTCCCCTGGAGTGGGGAGGGAATGGGGATTTTGCAATATCCTTCCCCCAGGAGTGGGGTGGGAATGGAGATTTTGCAATATCCTTCCCCCAGGAGTGGGGAGGGAATGGGGATTTTGCAATATCCTTCCCCCAGGAGTGGAGAGGGAATGGGGATTTTGCAGTATCCTTCTCCTGGAGTGGGGAGGGAATGGAGATTTTGCAGTATCCTTCCCCTGCCACGTCCACCAAGCCACGCCCACCAAGCCACACCATGCCCACCAAGCCACGCCACAGAACCAGTAGTAAAAAAAATTGGATTTCACCACTGACCACCTCCCAGTTTTGAAATGGTAGAGATGGAATAGTAACTTTCTGCCACATTCCTAAGTCAAGGCTGGTAGGCTTGACAATTGTATGATAGTTACATAGGCAAATGAATTTTCGACTCAGGGCCCTGCCTTGTAGGACCAAAGTAGTCTAATGGGGTCTCCACCTGCTCCAGAGTAGGAAAAAGACCGAAGAAAGGAACAAAAGTAGGGATATTTAAATATCCACACACAAGCCAACATGCTTCTCAACAATCCTTCCCATGGAGGAGTTGCTTAGAGAGAAATGGATTGGTAGTTATGATTTGGGGTTTGGCTGGTAAGGTCAATATTAAAAAGAAACCTATATGCCTGGATTTACTCCTCTTCAAACATTTTTGCCTATTGATTTGTTTTTTGCAGATCTTGGAGGTGACGCCATCAGACTAACTAGTAAAGGCCTAATGTGGCCCTCTGCCTAGACCAGCGGTTCTCAACCTGTGGGTCGCGACCCCTTTGGGGGTCGAACAATCTTTTCACAGGGGCCGCCGCGCGCGCTAGCCCGCCATCTTGGAAATGCTCCTGGTTCGGCCGTGCCTGCGGGTCGGCGGACAGCTGGTAGCCACGGAAGCGGGAGACTTCGCCCACTCGCCCGGATGCCGCCATTTGGCTTCTTTTACCCTCTGAGCATGCGCAGAACGCTTTGCGCATGCGCAGAGGGTAAAAGAACTCAAATGGCGGCGTCCGGGCGGGTGGGCGAAGTCTCCCGCTTCCATGGCTACCAGCTGTCCGGTGACCCACAGGCACGCCCGAACCGGGAGCATTTCACCCCTGGTGCCACGCCCCCTTTGTCACCTCATCGTGCGCGGGGAGGGGGCGGGGGTCATGGGGGTTGCGGCATTAGAAAGGTTGAGAACCACTGGCCTAGACAAAATTGCACTCTCCTGCTTTAAAAGGGAACCAGGCAGTTGGGGGAATTACATATCTAGTGTTATTATCATTGTGCCTTCAAGCCAGTGTTGATTCCTGGCAATTGTTTGGACAAGTACCTGCAGTTTTCTTAGCAAGATTTCAGAAGTGGTTTGTCATTACCCTCTTCCTAGGGCTGAGAGAGAGTGACTGGCCTTAGATCATCCAGCTGGCTTTGTTTATAAGGTGGGGATTAGAACTCAGTCTCCCAATTTTTAGCCGGATGGATGGATGGATGGATGGATGGATGGATGGATGGATGGATGGAAGGAAGGAAGGAAGGAAGGAAGGAAGGAAGGAAGGAAGGAAGGAAGGAAGGAAGGAAGGAAGGAAGGAAGGAAGGAAGGAAGGACAAACTTAATACAGGTAGTTCTTGACTTACGACTGGTCATTTAACAACCATTTGGAGTTATGATGGCTTCAGAAAAGGTGATTTATGGCCTGTAAAGCACTTCCTATAAAACATCACATTGCTCCCATGATCACATGACTGCATTTTGGAGTTTTGCAACGAGCTCACATTTATGATTGCAGCATCCAACATTTTTTCTCTGGTTTCTGGTGGTGGGTTTTTGTTTTTTTTTTTTGCTGATTTCTGGCAAAAAAAAAGCCCACCCATTCGGGAAAATGGTTTCATGCTTATGACCATGTGATTCACTTAATGACTGTCATAAAAATGAGTGTACAATTGGGTCTGGTCCCGTGAGTGCCTCGGTTTATGACTGTCACAACCTACAACTAAAATTCCAGTCGCAATTGCAGTAGTAAGTTCAGGACCACTTGCAGGCCTTTATGGGAAGTTGTACAACTATTCCTGGAAATATGGAAGACTAAATGGCAAAAACTGATTTATAGCATTATATATGGATTTATATAGTATATTACAGGAGCACTTTCATTTTTACCAACAGATTTAAACTTTCTGCTTCTGCCAAGTCTCTCATTCATCTAAGTTCCCCAGAAACAACAATTAATATATTTATTTGATTGTTCTTAGCAGATTATAGACTTGTAACAATTTATCCATAACAGACTGGGAGAAGCTGGAGACTTGATTTAATTAGGCAAGTTGGTGATAAATCATTGTAGAATTTTATTTTAATATGTTTTTTGCAGACCTGTCATCTCAGATAGCTTGAAGCAAATGAAACCCACTGAAACCTGCAAAGCTGGCAAAACAGAAACGTCAAAGCAAGGGGGGGTTAAGTCAAAGCAAATAAAACCCTAATAGAGACAAACGCTGGTAATGACAACCATGAATATTTCAACTCATGAAGCAACAGTTGCCTCGGATTTTAACATTCTTCCAATTAAATTATGGAATTGGTACTTCCAATTATGTTTTAACTTTAAAAGATACATCCAGGGTAACCCAGGCATGCTTATGTCAGCTTTACCTGTACCTTTAATCTGATACTTCTGAAGGACTTATCAGAATTGAATTTGTATCAATAATAATGAGGGTATTACCCCCTTATAACACCATAATCCAGGGGTATCAAACTGGCGGCCCTCAGGCCGGATGCATCACACACAGGCCATGCCCACCTCAGCTCCGCAAATGGGAAAAATGTTGTGAAACATCACATGACGGTGTTCTGTCCCAGCACGGCAAACCCCCAGAAAGCGACACACACACACACTGTTCTTTAAACAAAAAGGCTTTAATACTAATAATTGCTTAGTATTAAAGTGGATACTAATTCTTTGCCAACGTGTTTGTTTTCAAGCACAGAACACTTTGGCCGGGATTCCAAATGTGAAAGAGACAAGCAGGTCAATTAGTCCGTCAAATAATAATTACTTGCTGAAGTTGGCCAAGAGCCCGGACTGGAGTCAATCCAACTGATAGGGACGAGGTTCAGAAGGCAGCCAAGATGAATACAAACAAAATTGTCTTCAGCAAAAGTGTGTGGTGTGATCCACCCTTATATAGTCTTAGGGCGTGGCCCCTCTGCCGGCAAGCTTACTTTCGAGGAGACCTCCTTCTACACAGCCACTCTTGCCGGCTAGCTGCCCTGCGTGCTCTGGCATCAATCAGAGGCCCCTCCTCTTCACTGGAGTCACTGAACTCCTGCTGAGGAGGTGCAGAAGGCCCTGATTGCGCATCGTCCTCTGGCCCTGCTTCCTCTTCGGTCTCGGACTCCAGTGCCGGCGCTACAGACTGCTCTTGCCACCCTATGGACTGTTCCTGGTCGTCCGGATCCATGAGCAGCTGCACGGGACGGGGGCAAGCCACAACAGACGGCAACATGACGGCATGAATTTGACACACGTGCTATAGTCCATCAACCTAAAATCTGCCAAGACATTCCACCTTCCACTGAATACCAAGCTCTTTAGCAATTCATTTCCTAAAATGGGAAGAAAAAGAGTTCCCTTCCACAAGTTTCATTCTATATATCTATCATGCCATTTTATTTCTAAATAAGAAAAAGAATCAGTATGGAATAGGGCTGCCCATAGCTTCATTTCTCAAACTACAAGACTTCATTTATTATTTTATATGAAGGCAGATGATGCAGTAGTCAATCTGTGTCACTTTCTCAAGGCTCTCTTTCATATTTAGAAATATGAATGATTTTCTACCAATCACAATTTTGAGGTAAAAATAGACACATATAAATCTTGCTTTTAGATATACTTTAGATGTGGACAACATGAGACTCTAGGATTGCACACAGCCCAACTTGGCATGACTATAAAAGATCACTTCAGATTTCAGTGAGACTAGCTACCTTTTCTCTGTGTTTTGCTGAGTGGTAAAAAAAAAAGGGAGGGAAAAGTGAAAGAAAGGAGTACATTCAAAAAGAACAGGGGAGGAAGCGAACCGGCAGCGAGGTAAGTCACAACCCACCCCTGGTGCCTACTATATATCTTCCTTGACAAACTATCCTGCCATCCTCTGCAGAAAAAAAAGTTGTTGATCTGAACTATAGTGCAACTGGCATATTTCTATAAAAGGTTATTGGGCTATCTGTCCTATTAAGAGGCCACAGTAGTAGACACAGCTCTTTAGAAGTAAGTCTGATCTTCATTAGCATTACTTTTCAGTATATATGGATTGTGGTGCTTATGCTCTTATGGCAAAAACTGTATTTGAAACTAGATTATTCAATGTCTCACCATCATGAGATTTCATTCCACATCTTGTGGGTGCTCCAACACCAGAGGTTTTTAAGAGGAAATTGGACAGCCATTTGTCTGAAATGGTATAGAGTTTCCTGCCTGCTTGATCAGGGGGTTGGACCCTTCCAACTCTGTTATTCTGTTATATCTATGAATATGTGTGTCTGTCTATCAATTGTGTGATGGATGTTGGATTTCACCCAGGAAGAGCTGGATCTGGGCTTCACCAAGTTCTTGTCAACATGCCAACCTGTTCTCAGTTCAAGAACAAGACTGAAGAAACAAAAGTTGTAACAATAAGTGTCCACATTATGGAGAGAAGTTTCCATGTTTTCTACTTTTCAAAATAAGGAAATGGATGAGTCCATGGCAAGCTGACAATCAGCCAGTTGCTTTGGTATTAATAGTTAAGCATCCTTTTCAATGGAACTGAATGCCCACATCATATATTAATACGGACTAAGATGGTGACGAAAAAATATCTCCCTTTTAAGTATTCCTGTATTTTGTTATTTTCAGAGAATGTCTTGGCATTTAAATACACTTCAGTTATTTATGTGGAACTTATAACTACATGGCATTAGTGGAAGGGAGATTTGTTGCATAAATTTTTTGGAGAAGAAAATAATGGATTCCTAGAGTGTATCCAGTGTCACCTATAAAAACTGACAATGCGCTTACACAAATCATGCAATTTTGCTCTGTTAAAAACTCACGATGCACTATTTTTTACTTCCATATGTTCATCTGTGTAAATTGACCCATACATGTTTATCTACTGACAAAATACAGCATTGTTATGTTATGGATCAAAACTAGTTGATTCCTATTGGTGCCAATGGGGCAAAGCAAGTTTAACTTCTCATGGTATAGCTTAGCTAGATACTATGTCGTATTCTATCGAAACATCTCAGAGTTTAAATAAAATTATCCAGGCTCAGCTAATTAGAATTTCTGTTAATTTCAGCCAGATATAAGTTTTCTTCCTTAATTGATATTATATATCAGAGTTTAACAGTTTTCTTCTTTATAATTCCATAGATAAGGAAGTACTACCCACAACCTAACACATTCCATGTTTATATAAACACAGTTCTAAATATCAGGAATCTGGTGAGCTCTCTGCAGTGCAGGGATGATTAAAAATATAAAACATCGAATTCTTGGCTTAACAACACCTCTGAGAGTAACAGCATGGATTGAAAAATAAAACTAAGCTAAATACTTTTCCTAACAACTCCCAGGTGGATGTAGTGGTCTAGGAAAGTGTAATAATGAGATCAAATATAAATTTATAATATGTAAAGTGAAAATTCAATATGCAACTATGAATAATATAATATTGTATTAGCAATACGGCATCCTTGCTTAGGCAAAGATCCTGCAATATATCAGGAAGAACCGGATTCTAAGAAACCTTATGTTCAAATAGCAGGACCTTCACAAACTGAAAGTCCTAGGGTCCTTCTCTTAGGAGTCTTTGTATTGTTCCAAAATCAGCTTTGGAGCTGTGAGGCCTCTGTGTTGTCTGTAGGGCCTCTATAACAGAGTCTATTTCTGACTCAACAACAATGTAGTTGAAAAATATGTTAAGGATAACCTTTCCATTTCTTGCAATGCTGAACTCTGCAAAGCTTGTTCTTAAGTTGTATCTGTCCTTGAAGGCTATTTGGACAGAAAGTCAATATATGAACACATTAATAAATTGAATACTTGGTAAGCAAACTGTGAACAGTTGACTTGTAAATGTGCATTGCCTACTGTAAACTATCTTCTCTTGCAATGTGGAACAATGGGGATACATGAAGGAGTGCAAATACTGAATTTGTTCAGAGCAGCAGATGAGATACAACGGGCCACTGCTGAATACTGAGTGCGTGTTTTAAAACAGGGGCATGTGAAGGGGAGATATACAGTAGATAGGAGAGAGAGAGAGAGAGAGAGAGAGAGAGAGAGAGAGAGATATGATAGATAGATAGATAGATAGATAGATAGATAGATAGATAGATAGATAGATAGACAGACAGATAGATAGAAAGAGAGTGA
>QLTV01002419.1:6845349-6864232 GCA_003457575.1 Thermophis baileyi | reverse complement strand
GGAGGAGGAGGAGGAGGAGGAGGAGGAGGAGGGGGGGGAGGAGGAGGAGGAGGAGGAGGAGGAGGAGGAGTGGTAGGCACTTCAGAAACCTTGAGAAAAGCTTATGGATGCTCTCTCTTCAAAGAGTTTCTATGGTGTGGATTTAAACAGTCACAAAACATCATTTTCTGCAAGTAAACTATTGATGTTAATATAAAAAATATTGTCTCAGGCTGAGAACTAAACTCCCAGATATAAAAACCATTCACTAATGTATAGATTTTGGCTCCAAATCCAATTTTCCTGGAAAAAAAAACTTTTTTCATTTCTTCTCCTCGTCTGTGATGTTCAAAACACCATATTGTAAAGGTTTTTTTATTATAGTTATAGTTATCACTTCCTATATTTCTATGAAATTAATGACAATAGTAAGGAAATTCTTCTAGCTCCTCCTTCCTCCAGTGGTTTTAAAATTTAAACATATGGAATAAGTATTTCTGCATATAACCATATCGACTCATTCATTTTGAAATATCTGCCTATGAATATCGACTCATTCATTTTGAAATATCTGGCATGTAGGGATTGTTTCTGGGAAACCGCCTAACAAAACCACACAATCTCATTCCTATGCTGTCACTGCAGGAAGAGAGGCAGAAAAACAAATAAGGTGTCACCAGTGCAGAAAGATTACACACAAGCAACCAAAAGTCCATGACATTTCTGGAGAAAAAATAGTCTAAAAATGACCCAAGTTGGTAGTCTGTAAAAATTCCCAGAAGAACGGAATCTTTTTTGTCTTAGAGGTCCCACTAATCTTAAAGTGCCTTTCAACTCTTTCTCTGAAACCTACTATTCTGCCCACCTTGCCTTGTTGAATCTTTTTAAAAGAGAGAGAACCTAGGGTGCTCCCTCATTTCAATCTCCTAAAAGGTTTCTGGATCCCAAAAGTCACTTATCACCAATGTGTAAAATAAAAATGGAAGGAAGCTGTAGCCAAGCTATTGATTTGAAAATGCAGTACTTGTCCAGAAAAATAATGATGGATATTTGGGGATATTTTGGAAATTAGAATGTTGCTAGCATGATGAAAAATCAGCTTACACCCAATCTGATAATCACAATTTTATAAATTGATGTTCTGCATAGCCAACCTCCCATGGCACAGCATCTACTAATAGTTCAGAATAATTGTTTCACTATCAAAACATATCAATTCTATTTTTTAGAAACAAAAGTGATAAGACAGAACAGAGCTCCATGGTCCCTAGTCACAATCAGAAACCTGGAATGAATTAAGAGTCTTACCTAAATTGCCCCATAGTATTAGTTCCAGTTACTGAAGTATGCCCAGCAGTCTCTGTAAACTGTATTCCTATTGTGGACTGAATATTAAGTACCATAATATCACAATGCTTTCCATATTCTCAAGAAGCCACTCATATAGTGATCACTGGGTGAAATACTAACTTATTCAAACAATAAAAAATATGGCAAGAATTCATGACTTTATCACATAACCTCATCTGTATCTATTAGCCCAAATGTTGATATGTCCACTTTTACATCATTCAGTCACTCATATGTGCAACATGGAACTAAGGGAAATGTAAGTCAGGCTGCATAGATTGGGCTCTGAGGAATTTTAGTAAATTCCAATAACAAAGGTAAAAATCATAGGGTTTCCAGTGAGTCCACATCAAAATCTTGTATTTTGAGCATGAGTTACAAATGTTATGAATATCACCCCTCTCAGATTTATTTTACATTCCAAGTGAAAAATTAGAGCTATTTAAATGAGGATATATTTTGCATTTGTGTTTGTTTTCATTTTTTAATAGAACACTCCCTTTTTTTAATTTAAAGAAAAATGTATTTCTTGGCGAAAGCCATGCTTTATAACAAATGTGGATCTTTTAAAACATAATTTGCTGGGAGAAAAAAGTAATTCAAAAGTGACTACAGTATTGTAGTCACTTATTGCATATGGAGCTTGATCGATATGCATATTTCACCTTTCCTTTACATTTTTGTTGAAGAAATGTGGGGGATATTGAGCCAGAATTCTTTAGAGGCAAAAAGCTTCACTCTTTTTCTTCTTCCCCCTTCCCACCCACTATCCCAGTTAGGCTCATCAGAATGAGGGGTAGAAGCTAAGGTGGAAAAATTACTCCTTCTCTTCTTAGTCATTCTCTGGTGAATTGGGAAATGACCTCTTTGAAAGATAGCCCTTTGTGAGGTAAAATAATCCTTAATGTCAGACAGAACTCAACTGCAATTAGCTAACAGCAGTGTATTTAAGGGGGGCGGGGTCAACAGAAAATGGTTGATGGGAATGTTTTTGCAACCAAATAGAAGTATATTAGAGAATTGGCTGCCAGCCAAAATAACCATTGGGGAGAGTAGCCAGTCCAGGCTGCCATATTATAATCTTAGGTTTACTCTCTGAAAATGAAGAAGTAGTGTTTCATAATGAGATGTCAAAACTGAATCAAAAGCTCTAATTACCACTGATGTGAGTTGCACACTTTCTAAATTGAAATGTGCTACAAGGGTGGGCTACAGGGAGGACCAGCATTGTGTTTGAAAGCAGCTTGTAAAACTAAAAAGCCTTGCTCTCCACAGGCCTGGCAGGAGCTAAGCCATTCACGGGTAATGCACACTTTTCCAGCTACTCTGAAAGTTGAGTAGGTTTTCAAACACGGGAAGCCAAAACGAAGGGAAAGTCTTTTTTGATGAAACTCAGAAGTGAACTATTTAAGGCCTGCTGTGCACCCCAATCGTATAACACTAATTCACCCACTGAAAGCAACAACTGAATTTTGCTGCCAAATCCATTGTGTGTCAACTTGGAAATAAATATTACAGAATTCAAGGGAAAGTATTCCTTGGTATGTTTACAGTTGTGGAAGGTATCTGTCCCTACTTATGTTTACCTAGAAGTTTCAAGTTAGGGGATAAGTACGCATTATATAGAGGGGCTGAGAGCCTTTCCCCCTCCCTTTTCTGTCCATTTACATTTCCACTGCAACCCTCAACCTCCAAATTCTATATATGACCTCCAGCCTTTAATATTGCCCACCTATTTCGTACAGTCTAGTTTTCTATTGAGTGCCACCCAACTGCAGGCTGAAGAGTTGGGATGGTGGGGTAAAGTGGGGACAGCCTCAATGTATTCTGGCAGGCAAACTGCTGGCCAGAGTTCATTTATCTAGGTCTGAGGCAAATAGGAAACCCAATGTGCAGCAATGGATGTGATTATAGCAGGAAAGTTTTCACATTCTCCATGCACAGGAGAAATCTGTGTATGAGGCACCTCCTTAACAGTTGGTTCATATGATGCATAACTGTTCTACCTATTACAAATACTGAAAATGTCACCCACGAGAAGTTGGCAGAATGAACCTACAGTTGCTCAAGGATTCAGGTGGCAATTGCAGTCACTGCATTGGATGGTGCAAAGCCATAATTAGCCTAGGATTGAACTGGCATCTCATGAAGCATATAGCCTCTGCAGTATTGAGCTTCCTTATTTGCATCCCTAACTTTCAAATATCAAATATCTTTTCAACCTTTTATGTTGAAGAAAAAAAGAAGAGGGACCTTTGGTGCTGTTCCATGCAATCTGAAAATCTACAAAGGTGAAATCCTTTACAGAAGTATTTGCTGGCTCATTCAGGATGTTAAAACTTGAGGCCTGAACTTTCTGACATTCAAGGAGCTTGAATAAATTCTGGCAATTTCAAGTTTTTGCATCTCCGAAATAACACAGCCTTCATTATTTTCTCCTTCACTGCTTCTGAGCAGGGAAAATTTAGGTCAGTGTTGAGGCTGAGTTACTGCTGATAACTGTCAACAAATAAATCTCTGCCCCATATTTCATTCTTTATGAAAAATAAATGAGCATAGGGCATGGAAATTGACAATCTCTCTGAAACAAAATCTGTTAGCAAGCCTATTTGCATTTTGAAATTACTTTTGAAGAAACAGTAATGGGCTTTCCACACCAAGGATGAGACATGGAGGACAGAATTAGGGCCTAGGCCACCGGAGTCTTTCCTGAACCCTTCATTCGATAACACTGTGTTCCAGCTTCAAAATGCAGTGCTCACTAAGGTGAGCTCAGGGCCAAAGTGCACTTACAAGTACGTCACCTCATTAGTCAACAGCAAATGTGTGAACTGATCCCATCCCAAGCACTAGCTGAGTTGACATTTAAGGGCAGTCTATAACTTTTTGTCTGCAATGACGTGTTTCTCTTTATTTCTGATTTACCATTTGATGCAGCTAATAAGTGATAGACATACCGGTACATATCTGAAATAGTTCTAGACCACTGTAAAACTTTGCATCCTTTTCAACGAGCCAAAAACAAAAGATATCAAACCAGCTTTAGAATAGAAGAACAGAGTTGGAAGGGACCTTGGAGGTATTCTAGTCCAACCCCCTGCTTAGGCAGGAAACCCTACACCACTTCAGCTGTTTTACTCCATCTTCTAAAACAGTGTACAATGCTACTGGGGAAGTCACTTTACATTGGTAAGACAATTGATTTCATTTATCACTAAAATTCAGATTAGTGGATGGTCAAACCATATATTATAAGTTTACAGCCAAAATTGAATCCCACTAATATCAGAGAGAAAGTTAACTATATATTTATAAATAAGAAAAATAAATAAATAAATAAATAAATACAGCACAAATGTTTACTCAGCTTATTCTTTCCATCTTGAGTATAATGTAATTAAGCAAGATTGAAATATCATCATTCAATTCCAATGTGCACTGGCGTGTCATTAATTGATATTAATCAGGAAATTGCCGTATAAATACAAAGACTACAGGGACCTATATATGGCTCATTACACTAATACAGCTTAAGAAATTGACTGAACTTTCATCTGCTATCTATGAACACTAAAATAATAACTGATTAAAATTCTACTAGTTACCTAAGGGTCACTTTGCATGTTCTGAGAAATAATGCCACACTGATTATTAATCGTCTCACAACCCTGGGAGTGTGTAGAAGACACAATTGGGCATCTTTCCTATATTCAAATGGGTCAATTCCACCTACACAGAGAATTTAGTTTAGTGCAGAGTAAATGCACAAGCTCTCCTATCTCTATTGAACAGCAATGCTGACCTACCCATTTGTATCACTGCCTTAGTAGCTACACAGAGCAGCATCACATAATTGCTGTTTTTAATTTCCCTAATGCCTTGGAGCATCACTACATTAGTTGTTCCACAGGTCTATGGGAAATTTAAAATGGTTACTTGTAGCAAGTTCACATAGAAATCTCCTTGCAAATCTATTGGACCTTACTGGGATACAAAAGTCTCATCAGCTACTCAAGCACAGTCTTAAGTCAGGTCCTCCTATAGCATGAGAAATGAGTCTAGGGATCAATCCTGTCAATATTTTTAATTAAATTATTGAGATCTCAGTACCACATGAGTGGATGAGTACTTTGTTCCATTTGATTTGGAACTTTATAGTTCATAATTCACTTCTTAAATAGCATGGAAAGTGAATTAAAGATAGGAACAGAGGAACTATACAGAAGTGTAACTAGCCCATTCTATTATTACAATTCTAATCCACCACCTTTTACCAGTTGATACTCTGGGATCTCTTGAGATTTATACAGGAAGTAAGATCCTGCCAATCATTGCATCTAGATTATAAAACCTTAAATGATGAATGCTTTAATGATGAAAGGGATACAGCCCTCTAGTTTTAGCCAAATGATGTCCCCTAAAATCTGCACTAAAGGAATCAATCCCTCTTCTCCCTCCCCTCATAATTTGAACACTGCTTCCCTCAAACGTTTGTTTGCCTCCTTCACTTTTGGTAAAACAGCATGAAAGCTTTTGATTATTTCAGAAATATTTGATTAATCAGAAGGCTCAAAGCCCAAAAGGCTACCACAAATTTTAGCTGTGACCTTCAGAGCCTCTCTGCTGAATGTTTCCGCTGAAATGTTATTTTAATATGGCAGAAGTGGAAAATATCAAATACTTGGGCAGTGGTTAAATATTAATGTTAACAGTTGTGAAAGAAAGAAAGCTAGAGGAAAAGAGGAAAGTTCCTAAATAATAGGAGACAAGGGGCTTAGTACACTTCTTAGGAAGAGTGTTTCCTGCCTGGGAAGCATACAAGAGAAGGCCTATGATCTGATCGTCAAGTTTCTAAATGGAGGTACCTTCAGGAGACCTTCTCCTGTGGATCTGAGTTCATAGTGTGAATGACAATTCCAACAAGAGCCAGGCCCTAAGTTATTTAGGGCTTTACAAGTCAATGTATGTCAATGTTTGAATATATTTTCAGAGCCAGTATATAATACAAGTTATATGGACGGTGCACTTCAGTTGATTTTCTAGGTCCATCTTTCTTTATAATCTTCCTAGATAACAGTTCCATTCTTTGGTTGAATCCTTCAAAAGGTAAGGGTGGTCTGATTAATCAGACTTTACAATTATCCATTTCACACATTGTATTAGTTGAACAGCAGAAGAGGGTAGACTATTCCCTAGCACAGAGAGTGGATTATGATAAGATATAAAACAGATTGAGATAAACAGACACAGTAGAAGAATGGCTAGCTATCTCTGGCAATGTTTGTAGTACAAAGGCAGCCATTAAAAATCCATCTGCTTATCTTTATATGATAGCTTCTTTAGCTACTCTAATGTTTTCATAAGACTATCTTGGGGCTGCATATGGCTAAAATGCACTTGATTCAAGCAGTCCTTCTTGATGTGTTTGATCAAAGCTCTGATTCATTGGCTTTGAAAACTCACAGTTGATCTTCCTCAATATCTCTAAACAGTTGCTCAAGGCATTGCATAAATGTAACAGCTCAAGATGTTGCAGCATGAAGCTTCAGTTTCTTTGAAGATATAATTCTGCTCTAACAAAAGAAAGCACTTCCCTCTTTTTTCTGAAGAGAAAAAGTGGTACTTTCACAAATGCAAAGAATAGATCTATTCATGGTTGTTGTTTAATATCTGCCATGCTCATCTTTATGCAAACTGAACATACAGTATGCATTTCAGTTTTAAAAAGAAAAGTCAATAGACATTTTCCTCTAGAACTTAACATTATAATATGAATCAACTGATTACTGTTTTTTCAGAATGCAAAATATTAAGATCGGTTTGCCCCTGCTGTGCTAATCAAAGACTTTCAAATTGCTGAATTAGCATATATTTATTTGAATTAAAGATTTTCTACCCATGATATTAGCTTTTCTGATTTGAGGTTCAGATATTCCATATTTTGTTCTATGGGCATGGATAATATTCATGGCAGATATTGAAGAAAGGAAATCACAGGAACTGCCAGGGATAGTAGTTAAGGGGTTAGCCTGTAAACCAGGAGACTGTGAGTTCTAGTCCCGCCTTAGGAATGAAAAACCCTAGGTGACCTTCATCCCAATTTACTTCACAGTATTGTTTCTGTGGAGTATTGTTCAAAGTAAATATGGGGTGATTCATAATGGTCACCATAAACTTTGCATAAAATCAATAAAGTATAGCTAATGATGAAGAAGGAACCACATACTTGACCTTTCTACCACATAGCTCCCAGTGACTGGTAAGATCCCACAGGGTTGGGCTCCTCCAGGTCCCGTCAGCTAAACAGTGCCGGCTGGCAGGCCTGCTGGGGAGGGCCTTCTCTGTGGCTGCTCCGGCCCTCTGGAACCAGTTACCTCCTGAGATCCAGACTACCCTCACCCTGCTGGCCTTCCGGAAAGCAGTGAAGACCTGGCTGTTCTGGCAGGCTTGGGGCCGTTGATCTCGCTTCTGCAATTTGGCGAGATCCGGCCATGAAACGGTGTGTATGAGTTTTTAATTGTTTTTAAATGTTTTATTATGTCTCTTTTTAATAGTTTTTTATATTTTAACAAGTTTTTTTATATTGTTGTAAGCCGCCCAGAGTCCCTCGGGAGTTGGGCGGCATAGAAATACAAATAAACTAAACTAAACTAAACTAAACTTTCATCATATCATTAAGTCAATTCACACAAAACTAAAAACTACAGCTTCCTGTTATGAGCATATACTATGGGAAACTTTGTCTACCACATTTCAATCCCCTCTCCTTGCCTTTCATCCCAAAAAATAAGAAATCACACTTTAAATTTTAAATTGCATATATGTCAAGGTGACGAACCCAAACGAGTCAGCACTCCGAGACTTTCAGTTTCCTCAAAGTATTGCTTTATTGAGTACATCATTTTGGCACGTATGATCTTAAAACCAGCTCTGGCTATTTCCCGCGCTTACAGTACAATTAAAGATTAGACAGCTCCTTCCTTCCTTGTCACAGGTCACATTATCCAATTAGGTGTTCTGGCGTCTCCTTGGTAACCACTTCCAGTCTCTGGCCAGCACATGTTGGGATGACCTTGGTTCCCACAAGATAGGAAGTTGTTGATGTCTGATTTGACATTCCAAAGTTCCCTCCTCCCCCCCCCAAAAGTGTGTCAAGCTGAGAAACAGAGAAAATTGGCTGTCATGGGCCCGATCCGTTTCAAAGTTGACAATATATTTGTCACATGATAGGTAGTCATGATCCTCAGCCAGACTCCAAAATTTGGGGTAAAAATCATGATCTTTCTTAGCTTGAACAATCTTGCTACCACCTTTTAGCATTGCTATCCCCAGCTTACTGAATTCAACTGTATTCTTCCACAACATTTCAGCTGCTACCGGTAGGAGTTTCCACTCAGAGCTCTCCAGGGTACTATCTGGAATATGAAATTTGTTTTGCCTTGCCTTGAATTTTACCTGTACTTTACACTATTTACATCGGCTGCAATTTCAGCAAACTCTTAACTCTTCTTAGAACTGTTGTGTGAAGTCTGAAAAGCATCTAACTGAATTTTTAACCTGGGACAGGCCAGACAGTAACAGCAAGGTTTGAGAAAGTTGGAAATAGAAAGAGGATAAGCTATACTAAAACAAATCACTGAGCACAGATGTCACAAAGAACTGTGGTTAGCTTAACATAGAAGTAGAGTAAAGTAGAAAATTTTGATCCTGTCACATGTATGTAAAAAAGGGAAGGGGAGAGAAAACAAGAGCCATGGTGGCACAGTGGTTAGAATGCAGTACTGCAGGCTACTTCTGTTGACTGCCGGCTGCCTGCAATTGTGCAGTTTGAGTCTCACCAGGCTCAAGGATGACTCAGTCTTCCATCCTTCTGAGGTCAGTAAAATGAGGACCCAGATTCTTGGGGTCAATATGCTGACTGTAAACCGCTTAGAGAGGGCTGTAAAGCACTGTGAAGCAGTATATAAGTTGAAGTGCTATTGCTATTGCTACTGTATATAGATCATGATTTATTTTCAAGGTAGAAAATGATGTTTTCCTATTATAGATAAATAGATCAGAGTCTTTCTTCCAAGGACCACCAAGATTTTCAATTTATCAAGAATAAAGAAACATAACATCTCATCCAAGACTTCATAAGAATTGCCTTAGCTCTGAAGCTCTTAAATGGATTGCTTCCTCACAAATGGTTTACTTGCACCTTGTTTTCAACTCCTATTCCTGCACAAGATCACTGATATCAGAAACTACTTTCTAACATCATGGTTGACCCACATCCATTTCTTGTTCCCCATTTCCATGAGTATGTTGGCAGTGGGCTCTGCAGAAATCTGTCTAAATGAATTGTCTGAAAATAATAGTGCACCGTATCATTAGGTATTAGTATCCAAATGAGTATAACACATTTCTCATTATGCCTCCTGGTGCTGTGAATGGGATTGTCAAAGGCCTTTCCAGCTCAGCTGCTGCCAACACTACCACCTCCTCCTTCCCTTGCCCATGATCGCTAAAAGAAGTAAATGGTGCTTCAGTTTTGACAGTGCAATCAACTGTAAATATTCTTTTTTTAATTACGCACTAATGAAACTTCAGAAGATAAGGACTTGACCTTTACAGGATTCCTACCAATCCAGAGAAAACGTTTCGCATGTTCATTAGTTCACTTGAGAGGAAGCTTGTAGAGCTTAAATGCCAATGGAGCATCTGAAATATCAAGTTTACACAGCTGCTAAAGGAGGTTAACTCTGATCTGTGACAGCAAAGTACAGAGTTTAACAGCAAAACAAAAATGGGGATCAAATTATCATCCCAGCTGTTGATGAGCATGCCATTTGCCCTCTAGTTTGAACACTGGGATTTCGGGAGGTGAGTGGCTCTGCACCAGAACAATGGCCATCACCTCTGATGAATGTGATAGACTTTCAGACTTGGGAAGGATCGCAAAAGTCATCTGGCTGTTTGAAACTGTTCTATCTATAATGCTGGGAAAGCAAACTAAAAACCAGCAAAGAGGAATATGTGCTTTTTCACCTTCCCTTGACTCCCTTATTTCAATTTCACAACCCTGTGAAGCAGACTAGTTAAAAAAAGTGATTTGCTCAAGATCACTCACTGTTACCTAATCAGATTCCATTCTGAATTCTTATCTAATATTATAGACATTTGCCCTCCGAATGTTCAAAATGACTTTTTTTATAACAAACAGGTATTATGATGGTTATGAGAAAAATAAGAAGTATATGAAATCAAGCTTAACTTTGCTTCATCCTGTGCTTTAAAAAAAAGGTTATTTTCCTGTGCATTTTTCCAGTGCATGGCATCTTATAAGCAATTGTCTTTAACATTTTTGCATATTGTTGTCATCCACATGCATTGCATTTTGTGCATTTCCCCATAATATATGTATTTCTGTACACGGTGCTTTGTTTGGGAAACCATATACCAAAATTGAGAAAGTGTGAATAACAGAAGATGACTGTTTCATTTTGCAAAAATGTTCAGGAACTGTGAATGAAGTCAATTTGCATTAAAATGTGAATGTAATGGATTTCAGTCCCATTCCTAATTTTTACTGGCACTAACTTCTATTGAATGTACTACAGATCTGAAATTGGGAAACAATAGTTCCAGTTCATTTAAAGTCATGGTAACGTAGAGCTTTTGTTCCCTTCATTTTTAATATGACTACCTTAGCCATATTTAGACCAGAAACGTCTGATCTACAAATAATGGAATATAAGCAATACCTTAGAAATTAATCAAAACTCTAAAGGGAGGGAAAGTTAGATCGTTCTACCATAATAACAATACTGTGGTAGGTTAGTATTGATTAGTATACCTCCTATGTATTTCCCTTTCCAAATATGGTTCAGGTAATCCCCAGGTTATGAGCATTCCCTTAGTGAACTATCAAAGTTATGCAATAAGTGCCCCCTAGCGTTTACGAACAAGACCCAAAACTATGAATCTTGCAGTACCACGGCAATTGTTCACCCTTACGAACAACCACAGAGGCTCTGCAACATTCGTCCTGCACGTTGCTGGCCGAAATGGAGCTTCTGAGGGGTGGATCCACCTCTCAGAAGCTCCATTTCAGCTGGCAACATGCCAGGTGAGGCCTGCGGAAGCCCGAACGGAGCATTGGAGGGGCGCATGTGGCTGAGAGGCTGGAGAGGAAACTGCTTGCTAGATCTTCACAAGATAAGTGACCCAGCGCGGCAGGTTGGGTGGGGGGAAAAGCAATTGTGGGGAGCATGAGGTATTTCAGTGGGTCGGGGAGGCCTTGGGTAGTCTTAGGCAGGTGGCCTGTTCCATCACTAGGCTCCCCCATGGCCTTCCCCACTCTGAAATACCTTGTGTACACTTGAACGAGCCTTGCATTTGATTAGCAAATCCGTGGGCGAAAGGAGGGAGTGATCCCATTCAAGGTACGAGATCCCATGAATCCTCGGATTATGAATGGAATGGGCAGGTTCCATTATATTTGTAACTCGAGGACTACCTGTACATTTTTTAACCTCCTCCAGGCTCACCATAAATAAAGTGTCTAAGGTCAGTCATTAGGGATAGAGTTGAGAAAGGAGGTACATTTTTCTGATTGATAGCTCCCGATTCCAATCAGGTAATGATTTGAATTCCATTTTTACTTGCAATCACATCGCAGTGCTTTTGGATGAGATGCTGAAAGAACCTCTCAGAAATTTTCAGGAAGTTCTCTCTTCTTTGCATAATGACCCTCTTCATCACCATCAACATAGGTATACCCTTTCTGTTGCTTCCTTCTTTATTCAAGTCCAACACTCTCTAAAATCTCCAGACCCTTGTTATTCTTTATTCTAGGTTTGTTGTGTTGAAGTTTTTTTGCCTTTCCTTTTCAGTTCCATCAGTTTAATCCCTATTTTGCTTCTATAAACATTTGATTTAATATCAAAATTACAAGTGGGTCTTGCCAAGTGTTCTCCATTTTGTCTACCATTACTGAACTAATTCAGTCCAGTGATTGCTAAAATATGTAGGCTGCACCTGCTTGTTTTTTTATGCTAATTATGAATGAATTATGAATAATCCACCATAATTTAAACCTCATTTATTACCAAGTGTGTTGCAAAGGTCATCACACAGACCAAAGCTACACCCAGAATTCACAGTTCTTGCTCCATTTCCTTATGAAGACAAAGTGTGTTTTTAAATTCATTTAAGGAAGTTACATTTATCATTTCAGCAGCTGCCTTTTATTTCTTCAGCTCTAATGGTGTCATTTCACAGTTAATGTCATTGAACATAGACTCTTCCCCTCCCCCTTTTTTTTCCTTGAGTCATACTAACAGCTAAGTGAGATGAATGAAATCAATATTCTCCCCTTTGCAGGTGAAATGAGCTTAGCAGCCTATAATCGTAGTCTGCCTTTCCTCCTTCTGTTCTGTTTTCTGTCAGTGTGCTCAGCTTGGCATCTGAATGAACCTATCGATAGGACATTTCAAGCTACAATTCCCTCTAATGTAATGAGAACTCTCTGCCTTTGAACCTGAGGGCTTCCACCTAGATCTGTTTACCTTTGTCCTCCATAACATTAGAACTTATATGCAAGTTGATTGACATGGTACATGAATGGTGAAACAGAAGCAGAGCTGCTCCATGAATCTGGATAACAAAATATTTTCATGTATAAGAACAGAAAGCTTTTCACAAGAAAAATGTTCATTTTGCAGCTATTGTACTATACATGATAAGTGATATTCTCACAGAGAGCATTAATTTACAGTAGCAGATGAGCTGATGCTTAACAGAATTAGAGCATAGTGGATCAGATTATTTAAATTAATACAGTGTTCATCCATAAAGATAAAATATCCTGAAAATAACCCTGCCTGATCAGACCAAAGATCCAACTAGTTCACATAATACTCAATAATATGGTTTTGGCTTACCATGTTGTATAAACCGATCATTATAGGATGTTACTCTGCTGTGTAAACTCAGCCGTAGATATACAATGTGTATAGATCCACATATACACATCACCAGTTGAGGAATTGAGAAAACATTGTTACCATCTGTATGTCGAGTACCCATAAGCTGAGAAAGGAAATAAACAAAAAATTCTCTGTTTTAAATAAGCTTAACAATTCAAGCTTTTGTTTTCAGAATAATTGTTGACTGAGTTCTTATTTAATTTATAATGTAAACCACTCTGAGTGTTTCTTGAGAAATAGAAAAGCAGGTGCAGGATGTATTTTACCTGAATTTAAATGTTAAATAAATATCAAATCAGACATCTATTCCTAAGAATTCTTTGTGAAGAATGCAAGCCCCTAATATGGCTTTGTCACAAAGAGCCCGAAGGTTAGAAAATATTATAATTTCAATATCACTTGATGAATTTTTAAAAGACCTTAAAATTTTAAGCAACAAATATAAATCTCCTGCCAGGGTATACACATATTGAAGCTATTCTTCATGATGATCAGCTTTTGGCTTATTATTTTATTTGATAAGATCTGAATATTATTGTGGAAGAGCTAACTAATGAACAGATAGATCAATAGACACATTAATAATGCATTTGTTAATATTTTTGTTCTTGAACCCAAATTCTATGTATTTAAGATGATTGTAATAAACACTGTCAAAAATCAAAGGAACTATTTTTCTGTATTTCAATTATTTATTTATTTACTCAATTTTTATAGTCACCCCTCTCAAACCAGTGACTCTGAACAATGAAAAATCATAAAAACAATTAAAATGATTAAAGCCCAACACAAAAAAAGAAGTTAAATACAAATGGCAGCCAAGAGATATTATACTCATTAATGTAGTATTAAGTATCTTTCCAATCTTGGCAGATCTCTGAAGCCAAGTGGGGTCAGATTGAGTTAGAATAGAATAGAATAGAATAGAATAGAATAGAATAGAATAGAATAGAATAGAATAGAATAGAATAGAATAGAATAGAATAGAATAGAATAGAATAGAATAGAATAGAATAGAATAGAATTCTTTATTGGCCAAGTGTGATTGGACACACAAGGAATTTGTCTTTGGTGCATATGCTCTCAGTGTATATAAAAAGACAAGATACATTCGTCAAGAATCATTAGATACAACACTTAATGATTGTCATAGGGTACAAATAAGCAATCAGGAAACAATATTAATATAAATCGTAAGGATACAAGCAACAAGTTACAGTCATAAGTGGGAGGAGATGGGTGATAGGAATGATGAGAAGACTAATAGTAATAGTAATGCAGCCTTGGTAAATAGTTTGACAGTGGTTCTTGAATGGAAGACCAAATGAAAATTTTAGGACATTTGATGAGAAGCAGTCATCAGGAATCATACTTAGCCTGAAAGCATCTTTATTTTCAAGTAAAACCCTACTGAGATGTTCAAACGGTTTTCATTCAATATCAGAGGGATTTGAAGATAAGGATAAATTTATTATCTGTACTCTCTCATCTCCATCTCCATCACCTCCCATAAGTTCCATTGTCAACTTTTTTTTAAGTGGAAGCATTTTCTGTATGATACAGGATCTTTGAGTTTTCAGGGTTCCACAACCCACGTGTGAAAGGAGAACAGGCTCCCAATTTCAAAAAGTTAAGTTTCCATAAGGTCTTTTCATTCCAGGACTTAAATCTCACTCAAGGAAAAAAAAAATAAAAAAAAAAGTTCCAGAAGAGAAAAAAAGTAAAACTTTTCTTGCAATTCTTTTCTTTCTTTCCCTTAGTTTCTTTTATCTGTTGTTGTTTTCTTAAAACCTTTAATAAAATTATTTGAAAAAAAAGGGCTGACCACAAAGTCTAATGCATATTATTCAGTCATAGATTGCATTGGAGTCAAGTAATGTTCTTGCTATACCTTCCTAACTATGAAAACAATCTGATTCCTTCTTTGCTTTTCATGTCCTGAGTAATAAACAATGAGATTTTCTGACGTAAAGTGTCTGATCTCAGTCCATCTCAATTCACTGATACCTAAGATGTGAATTTTTAATTATTTCACTTCATCGTGTGTTGATGCTTTCCCATGTTCATGCTTCTTGTGGTCCAGGTTCCTACTGTAATTTACAACTTCAGCTCTTCTTTCTTGTAGGGCAGCATCAGCAACTAGATATCTCAGATGCAATAGTGGTGAATATCTGTAGTTCAGATGAAGTATGAGGGTAGAGGTTCATTCTCCGAGCTTGTGGGTTGGTTTCTGAATGTTTCGTTACCAGGCTAGGTAACATCTTCAGTGGTATTTAAGGAATTCCGCTGAAGAATTTAGGGAACAAGACCCATCACAAGACCCTCATCTGATGTGACCCTCCCATCATAACACCTACTGACCACATGAAACCCTTATAAGACATTCCCTAAATTCTGCTGAAGATGTTACCTAGCCTGGTAACGAAACATTTGGAAACCAACCGACAAACTCAGAGAACAAACCTCCATTCTCATATCCAAGATGTTTTAATCTAACCATTCCGTAAACATCATTAATAAGCCAAAAGTTGCATGTTGAGGGCCATCTACTGTAACCTGAGGACCCCATCATCCAGTACATCAGCACTCTACTGTCCATCTTCTTATATTTGCTATCCATGTGAAGTTCTTAATGAAAATGATTTACCATTGCCTTTTCCTGTGCTGCATGAATTAATACCTCTGCAATTGTCACTAAAGAGAGCATCTGCCTTCAATATCTTCCTTTATCTCTGCTGCCCAATATAGGTGCTTATTTGTTTTAGCTATGCATCTGGGAAGTCTTTCATGCCTTGAATGACCCTGCCAGGACTACAATAAATGAAACAAACAAAATGTTAAAAAGTTATGATATTTATGTAGTTACTTACCAAGCACACCTAAATTATATTAAAATAACCAAAAAATCTTTACAATCCCCAAGGCATGTCACAACTTTTGAGCACCCCTAATGTTTGGAAGTTGAAAAATTTGACATGCCCTAACAATATATACTCTTGGCATAAACTCCTGAGTCATTCACACATCACTCCCAGGAATGCCATCTCTGCATCACAATGAAATAGTATCGCAGGACTTGGAAGGGCAGAATTGAAGACAATGGGATTCCTCTAAGCACTGATTGCTTCTTTGTGAGAAGCAGACAAATCCTAGATACATTTTAAAGTCATTGTAATTCTCAAACATACATAATATAACCCTAGTATTATAAAACCAAGAAAGCATTATTGGTTTGGATCAATACAATTACTTTATAACACTTTGCTACCTAATTAGCTATTTAGCTAGGGGATGCAAGTAGAAAGACTGCATATATACTGTATTAAAAAAATGATGTGTCACTTTTCTAAGATCAAACGCTTGGAGATAAAAGAATAAAGGGACAGAAATCGAAAGTGTCAAGAGCAACAATGTGCACTGCACTTGTCAGTGCTGAAGAAGGAAATCTATTGTACAACTGACAAGTAGCTAACTCCAATACAACCTTTTGACAAGGCAAGTATGGTTGCATTAGGTTTCAGAATAATATGACATTCATATCTCTAAAATATAATTCGGCTTTGACTTGGAAAATGGAATGGGGACAAGTTTTGGGGAAAAAGAACTTTTTTTATCACAATGCAATTATATATGATATCAAACTTCCTGTCACCAAAATATCTATTTTAATTCATTTTGTGGCCTTTTTCTCCCTCTCAGTTCAGAAGCATAACAGAATCCACCTTATGAAAACCTAAGAATAGATCTTTTAGAGTAGCCCAAGCCCCATTTAGCAGCATTTTGTTTCTCACCCTGGCCAATGCTTCTGAGATGTTCCAGCAGGAGATGGAACTACGGTATATATCCCGTTCTTCCTGTTGTTCTCTCCTATTGGCCTCTGGAGGCCTGCTGCTCCAGAGCTAATGATGAATCTCTGAGGGGGATAGTCCTAGATAGCTTATGAATTTGTTTGGTTCTCTTTTAATCCCACCGGAATTAGTAACCATCCTCAAATCTTGTTAATTGTGAACCTATCTGAAAAATAGCAGAATAGTGCCTAAGAACTAAGGGAGGCTGAACTATCTACCCAAACACAAGCAAATTAATACATGGCATGAAATGTAAGAGCAACAATATTTTCAAAAATCAGAAAGCTAGAATATAAGAAAAGTGCAGCAACTTCTTGTAGAAGGCATAATGGAGATTCTGTAGCTTTTGGCACTGACAAAACACCACAGCTAAGTGAAGAATTTAGCTCCACTCTGCTATAGCATGACAGAGGGTGCCGGCAATTCTGAATGGCTCCAAGGCATTTCTCTGCTGCCACTGATCTTCTATGTTGCTGCTCTGTTTATTCTTCTGAACTGCATGCTGAGCAATGTTGAGGCTTCTTAGGAATTCTTCATTTGAATGGACTGACTAAGTATCTTCTCTTTCCCCTGGCCATGCTTCTGAACTTCCTGAATATATCTGGGAAGTGAGCTGTGATCCAATTTAAATTTGAGATTCAGAGGTGGTGGCAAGACGATTCCACACTGAAATTCAGAGACAAATCAGTTTAATTCAAACCATGCTAAACTTCAACAATTTGATAAAAGATACCTCAATTCTTTTGTGGAAGAATGGATGAAACAAGCAAAAGTGCTAGAAGCTGTTAGAGGGTGTTAACCATGTCAAGTTTCAGTTGACTGGAGGGTATGAGGACAAAGATACCTTCAAGTCAGTTTTGAGAGTGGTTTGTCCTTTCCTCCTTTATAGAATTGAGAGAGAATGACTAGCCCAGTGTTATCTTGCTGGCTTTGTGCCTAAGGCAGGGCTAGAACTCCCAGATTCCCAGTTTCCAGCCTGGTGACTTAAATGCCTGAGTTCTGGACTGGGTGGACTCTTGACCTGTTCCAACAGAGCTATTCTTGCGCTATTATGCAGAATGTAAAATTGATTGCCTAGTAGCATTGAATCAAATCTCAATAACCTGCTACATAAACTATGCAAGATTTTTGTATAGTATACCAATGATAGGAATAGGATTCTGGAGACCGGATTCAAGTTCACTCTCAACTAGGGAATCTCTTAGCCCAAGGGTCCTCAAACTACGGCCCACGGGTCGCATATGGCCCGCCGAAGCCATTAATCCAGCCCGCGCAGGACCACGAGGCTGCCCCGCCCACGCCGAGTGCGGGCCTTACTTTTGCAGGGCCGAGCGCAGGACTTACCTTCGCGAGCCCCACGGGCTGGAACTGGAAGGTAAGGCAACATTTCTGGCCTGCAGAGATGTTCTGGAGGTGGGGGAGGTGAAAAACAGGCCGCGCAGATGCCCCAGGAGGCCAAAAAATGGGCCGTTTTAGCCCGTTTTTGGCCAAAAATGGGCCACTTTATCCCATTGTTGGCCTGAAGAGACGTTCTGGAGGCGGGGAGGTGAAAAACGGGGCATGCAGATGGCCCAGGAGGCCAAAACACAGGCTGTTTTAGCCCTGTTTTTGGCTTGCAGAACCAGGCCAAATGTTTTTCACCTTCCCCACCTCCAGGAGAGAGAGAGAGAGAGAGAGAGAGAGAGAGAGAGAGAGAGAGAGAGAGAGAGAGAGAGAGAGAGAGAGAGAGAGAGA
>QLTV01002419.1:6831974-6843375 GCA_003457575.1 Thermophis baileyi | reverse complement strand
TTTCCCCACTTGGAACTGAACCCAGAAGGATATTCCTTACAACATGCTTCTGTGAGTTATTTATTCACTTATTTATAATTATCATTCCAGATGATTTTTTTTTTATTTCTTCTCTGTATTTGATTTGTTTTTTTAAATTATCTGGATATACTGTAGTGTTGCAGTTGTCTTCTTTATCCCTGACTAAAGAAAACTGCACTGGGGTGAAGACGAGCAAATGGGAGCAAGTATATAAAATCATGCTTAGCATGGAGGGGGAAAAAATTTTGTTTTCCTCTCATACTCATATACATTACAGGAAATCCTCAACTAAGAACCATGACTGAGCCCAACGCTTCCATTGCTGAGGAGGACAGTTGTTAACTTCCCCATTTTGCAACTTTTCTTGTCACAATTGTTAAGTGAATCCCTGCAATTGTTAAGTTATGAACACAGTTGTTCAGTGAATGTGGCTTCACTTGTCAGAAGGCCACAAAAGATGATCCCGGGATACTGCAACTGTCATAAATACATGCCAGTTGCCAAGAATCCAAATTGTGATCATGTGACCATGGGGATTCCGCAACGGTCGTATGTGTGAAAAACAGTCATGGCTCACTTTTTTCAGTGCCACTGTCATTTTGACATTTAGCCATCACTAAATGGTTCTAAGTCGAGGATTACCTGTATTCCAAGTAATACACCCATAATGAACAAAATTCCGAGGCAGGTAGATTCCTCAAAGAATAGTTTTATTGGATATATCATATTGGCACAAGCTGGTGAAAACTGACTCTGAATGTTCTCGCGGTTTTCACCTAATTAAAAGTAAAAGTTTTCTCCCTTCCCCAGTCAGTCCCATGATCCAATCATGGTGCTGTCCGGTTGCCTGGTAACTTCTCCTCTCTCCGACCACCTGTGGGAATGTCCTTGGTTCCCAGGAGAAAGTATTTTGTTTAGGCTACAAAACCCCAGCTATCTCTACTTCCCCCTCCCTATCCCTCAGCTCCAGTGTGGCAACACTGAAGCTTCAAAATGGCCTCGGTCAGGTCAGCTTCAGGGTTGACATCATGGCAATGACATCATGGCTTTTGATTATTTTAAATGGGAGTGGACATATTCATGGGGAATTGACTTTGCTCACAGACTGTGTGCCTTGAGTTGTTAGGGAGCATTATAGAAGAGGGCTACACCCTCCAATCCATGCTTGCTAGCCAATATGGCTTCTCGTTGGTTAAGACAGAATGATGGATTTCAAAAGTGGCTTCTCCACTGTACCTTCCAGGGAATATATCCTACTGTTCTGGAGCTCCTCTACTGTAGGACTCAGCTTTTGAGATCATGGGAGGCTGTGGTGAAAGATAAGGATTAGCAAAAGTTAAGTGTTCTGCCTTGCCCAAACAAAAATGCCGTCAGGGTTCCAAGTAACACCCCCAACCAAGTAAGACTCTGAGGCAATCAATTCCTCAAAGATCCATTTTATTGGAGATGTCATATTGGCACATCTGGGAAAACCCGAATCTGAAAGCTCCTGGGTTTTCCCCACCCAAAGGAAAGTCAAAGTCCCTTCCCCTGCACCCACATGTCCATCACATGGTCCAATGAATCCACTATCCCAACTGGAGATGCCTCCTAGTCACGCCACTCCAGGTGCAGGCTGAACGTCCTTGACTCTCAGAGAAAAGAATGTTGTTGTGGCTAAATAACTCCCCTCCCCTCCCACTTTCCCACAGCACTAAGTGTGGCAGCCCTGAAGATCCAAAATAAAAGATGGCCTCCAGGGCTGACAAATGCTTTCTGTCAGTCCATAGCCATGGCATCAATTCTGGCTGATTTTATGATGGAATAACATAAATACAATGAAAAGAAGAACAGTAAGTGCTCAGTGTTGAAATCTACTTTAGACACACCATTTTTACGGCTTTCTTGAATCTTTCCTGAGTTTAGAAATGTAATTAATTAATTTATATCCAGCCGTTTTTCTTAAGCAGATCAAAGCAATGCAGTCATCCTTCATTTTGTTCCCAAAACATCGACTCAGAAATAGATTGGACAGACTGGGCCAATGTCCCTGTCATTTTTTTTTTTCTATAGGAATTTGAGAGGCATTTTCCATACCTATCAATGACAAAAAGGGCTTGGAAATTGAACACGTAATGATGTGTGTGCAAAATACAAGCGATGCAATTAAGTAATGGGATTGCTAAGCGTCCACCACTTACAAATATCATGAATCAGCTCTACCACTCACAGTTATGGCTTAGAAAACATTATAAAACTGATAGCGTTGATTGGAGGGATTGTTAAAATCATTTCAATAGTCATTTATTTAAATTACGCATGGCAGGAAAGTAGAGTATCTGATTGGTTTAAAGTATTTTTATATTTACAATGAATAATGCTGTAACCAGGAACTTAGAGCATTTTATGGACATATTTATGATGCACTAACACTACAATAATAAATGTGCTGTAATTTAATACAAGATTTGCAAGGTGTCAGTGAAGCCCCCAGCATCTGTTACCTAAATTATATGTGATAATGTAGGATCTTCATAAACACTGGAATTCCTAAATAAATCATGATTCTAGAAGTGAGGATGACTGTTCAGTTTGAAGCAGATGATGAACAGTTGAGGAAAGACCTTCCATGCAGTCTTAGGGGCAGGAATGAAAAACTTGCAGTCTTTCTTAAGTTGGGCTACAGACCCCATCACCCTGTATACATTGTCTATGCTGGCTGGGAATCATGGGAGTTGGAGTCCAACATCTTGACTTCAGGAATAGCAAGTTTCCTACCAGTTGTACTCTGGGACAAGAGAAAGAGCTGTGTGATGAAGTGGGGAGATTCAACATAATAGAAGAGGGCCAAGGACACTGAAATGCCAATGAGCAGAGATCATCAAAGGAAAGATGACTTGAAGGAAGAAGCTTCGAAGAAATAATACAAAATGAGAACCAGAATCCCCAGCCCAGGATTTGGTACAAACCGCCACAAAGTCTTTCATTATTACTTGAATCAGACTCTGCTTTTTTACACACACACAAAAAGGCAGTTTCAGGCATGCTTTAAATGCCATTGTATATAAACTTTCCCTGATATCTCGCCTGTCAAATCTGAACCCCCAGTGAGGTTGATGGACATTGTAGAATTGATGCTTTTAAAACAAAAGGCAGGGGTTATAGCAAAAAAATACTTGATGGACCTTAAAGCAATAAACAAGTACCATTGTAATTAAGAGCACTGACCCTGGGAGAAAAGGGGTTGCTAGCAGGTAAATAAGCTGCCAAGGTCTCGTTAAATAGAGAAGTTGAGGAAATGACTGGGAAACAACATCAGTCAATGTTCCTCCAGCCAGATTTGTAAATGGCAGCTGCCTGCAGATGTATAAATGCAGTCTATTCTTTTTATTGTTTTTATTTCTCTTTGTTATTTACCTGCATTGCAGCTCAAACATTTAATCTTGCACAAAGCCAAAGATTGGCATTACACGAATAAGTTCTTATGTAGTAATACCTACAATTTACATCACCTTTTTTTTCCTCCTCTAGAAAAAAATAAGTGTCTGCTAGGCAAATATCAGTAGAGGGTGTTTTTTTTAAAGGCAAATATGGCACTCCTCGAAATATGACCAGTCACTTAATGGCCATTCAAAGTTACAACAGACCTCCCCACCCTGTTTCAAACTTATGATGGCTGCAGTGCCTCTGTGGTCTTTTGCCCTTATGACCGACCACAGGAATGCTGCAAATCCCCCACCTATCTCCCCATCCTGCCCCAGTGGGAGGTCAAGATCTCTTGCTTGCTTCCAAATCTAAACTCATGAATTACTGTGTTACGTACTCACGCACGGAGTACGTATTTGCATATCCGCCGCTGATTGGCTAATCTAGCGGCGGGAAAAATAAACTGCTGTCAGTGGCCAGCAGGCTGCAAGGAAGCCCTTAAAAGCGGCTTCCCTGCCGCCAGCCGGCAGTCCGTATTAGCTCCAGCCTACTTAAATAAAAGATGCTGAATTGTTCCTACGTCTCGTCTATTCATTCCCGCGCAATCTAATACTGGCGACAAAGGTAGTGGAAGAAGACAACAGGACAAAGGCACCTCGTGGCGATCCGCAGCCATCTTAAGCACATTCCGATCTGCTCCAGCCAAACATCAGGATGGCACACCAGCAATCTCCAGACCCAGCCTTCTTCAACCCGAAGACCAAAGAAGGGCAAACTTATGTCGAGATTCCAAATGTTCCTGGAGGCAAATAATTTCCAGGATCTACCGGACAATAGGAAGAGGGCTCTCTTCCTAACCTACTGTGGTCCGAAGACCTACAAGCTGGCACAGACACTGGTAGCACCTACAGACATCAAGTCCATCTCATGGTCGACACTGCAAACTGCCTTAAAAGAGCACTACGCACCCTCTGACCCTCCAATGGTAAATAGAAACGAATTCTATCATCGGCGCCAGCAAGAAGGAGAATCGATAAATGATTTTGTAGTGAAGCTCCGGGAAATCGCATCCAGATGTGAATTTATAAACCCGGAAGAGATGATGAAAGACCGCATCATCTTAGGCATGAGGGATCTCAACCTCCAGAAAAAGCTACTAATTCGGAGGGGAGTCATGTTCAAGGATGTGGTCGAGGAAGCAAGAGCCGCCGAGTCGTTGGACACCTCTGCAGCCAACATTCAGAGAACCAGCGGAGTCCACCGCACCCACCGTCAGACGGACTGGAGGACCGAAGTCCCTGAGGAAGAGGAGGAATACGATGACGATGACCACGTGTATCGTATCCAGCAGGACAGAAGGGTGAGCCCCAGGGACTTTGATCAAAGGCAGCCCCGTTGTTCCGGCTGCCTAAGGAACCATACCAGGGCTGCCTGCAAATTCAGAGAGGCCATTTGCCGCCGCTGCCAAAAGCACGGTCATATAGCTGAGGCTTGTAGGGCAACCCAACCGTCCCAGAACCAGCCAACCCCACTCCCAACCACACCGACCATGGGACCAGGGAGGCACAACCAAAACCGCTCAGGGGGTCAAAGGGGCAGGCGAAGAGAAGACTACAGTTCCCAAGACTCCAGGGGCATCTACCACACCACTGTGGGCCATGCCAATGCCAGTCACGGGGAAAAGTTCGTGATAACCGTGTCCATCGAAGGACTGCCATACGACATGGAGCTGGACACTGGTTCCATGTTCACCATCATGGCCTGGGGAACCCTGAAACATTTCCTGCCCAACTTCACACGATGACACAATCCAAGTCCTTGGCCGAGCAGAACTCCCGATCACGTTCAAGGAATTCACTGGGAAGCTGCTGCTAACAGTAGTGGAAGGACACAGACCGACTCTGATGGGGGTGGAATGGCTCAAGCCGCTCGACATCGGCATCACCGGGCTACACCAAATCAGAGGGGACAAGCTGGACAAGCTCCTAACAGACTTCCAGACCATCTTCGATGGGAGTCTAGGTAAATATAAGAGCAAACCCATATCTTTTAACCTAGACCCCAGTGTAACCCCCATCAGACTAAAGCCCCGGAGGGTCCCATTTGCACTCCAACCAAAAGTCGACGAGCAACTTGATAAACTAATAGCCCAAGGGATCTTGGAGCCCATAGAACATGCCAAGTGGGAGACCCCCATCGTCACCCCCATGAAGCTGGACGGGTCCATTCGCGTCTGCGCTGACTATAAAGGGACCATCAATAAAGCCCTGCAACCTCACACATACCCAGTGCCCTTTGTGCAGCACTTATTTCACTCACTGGGCAACGGAAAATTTTTTGCAAAGCTTGACCTAGCCCAGGCATATCAGCAGCTACCTGTGGATGCAGCCACAGCAGAAGCCCAAACGATAGTCACTCACAGAGGGGCTTTCAAATGTAATCGCCTTCAATTTGGGGTCAGTGTGGCCCCTGGGCTGTTCCAATGTTTAATGGAATGACTGCTACACGGCATCCCTGGGGCAGTCCCCTATTTTGATGATGTCCTCATCTCAGGAGTCTCAGAAGAACAACTAATACACAGGCTGCGACAAGCATTAGAGCGGTTCCAAGAACGGGGGCTCAAAGTTAAAAAGGACAAATGTAAGATTGGGGTCACGAGCGTTGAGTTCCTAGGGCTCCTCATTGATGGGTCCAACATTCGACCCACAGACAAAAAAATTAAAGCCATCAAAGAGGCCCCAACCCCCAAAAATAAGGCAGAGTTGCAGGCATTCCTCGGACTACTCAATTTCTATGCCATTTTTTTAAAACAGAAGGTGACCATTGCTGAGCCTCTGCATAGACTCCTGGGGAAGATGGCCACATGGACATGGGGACAAAGAGAGGCCACTGCTTTTTCTGCCATAAAGGACTTGCTATCTTCAAACAGCATACTAATGCAATACAGCGAGACCCTCCCCCTACTGTTAACATGCGACGCCTCACCTTTTGGAGTGGGGGCGGTCCTCAGTCACAAACTGCCCAACGGCTCAGAAGCCCCCATCACCTTCTACTCTAAAACCCTATCCCCGGCTGAACGGAATTACAGCCAACTGGACAAGGAAGCGCTTGCAGCAGTGGCCGGCATCAAGCACTTCCACGAATACCTCTACGGCCAAAAATTCGAACTGATAACCGATCACAAGCCTCTATTGGGTCTAATCGCAGGCAACAATCAAACGCCTCAATACATGTCACCCAGATTGACCCGCTGGTCCATCTTCCTGTCCGGTTACAACTACACACTGACCTATCAACCCGGGAAAAGCATCGGACACGCGGACGCCCTCAGCCACTGCCCGGAACCAGGCCTAGTGGAAGACCCCGCTCCTGTGGCCGAAATTTTGCTCATCAACATAGAGCGAACCAGCCCCGTCACATCCCGAGACATCACGGAGCACACAGCAAAGGACAAGGTGCTCTCCAAAGTAATGAACTGGGTGTTGAGGGGGTGGCCACAGGAGGAAGACAGAGAGGAAATTAAAAAGTTTAAAAATAAACAAATGGAACTATCTGTTCTGAAAGGCTGCCTATTGGGGGGGGGGGAGAGAGTTGTTATTCCACAGAACCTAAGGCAGAGAGTAATCAGGACTTTGCATATAGGACACCCAGGGATAGTGCGCATGAAGGCACTAGCAAGGAGCTACCTGTGGTGGCCTCAATTAGACCAGGACATAACCGAATGGGTAGCGACTTGCCAACCCTGCCAAGAGACCAGACCGGCTCCATCACGAACCAGTCCCTTCAAATGGGAGACCCCCAAAGGTCAAGAGTCCACATAGACTTTGCGGGACCTATGGCGGGACAAACTTTCCTAATAGTGGTGGACGCCTATTTCAAATGGTTGGAGGTGATCAGAATGCCCACATCAACAACAGAAGCCACCATCCGAGCGTTAAGGAAACTGTTCGCGACCCATGGCTTACCAGACATCCTGGTGTTGGACAATGGCCCTCAACTAACAGCCCATCAGATGGAAGCATTCTTAGCTGACCTCGGAATAAGACATGTACTCGTCTCGCTGTTCTGTCCGGCTAGCAATGGCCAAGCAGAGAGAATGGTGAGGATGACCAAAGAGACACTCACTAGAATGGGCCCGGGGGACTGGCAGGAACAGATTGACCAATTCTTGTTGGCACAGCACATCACCCCGTGCGCAGCCACTAACCGGAGCCCTGCCGAGATGCTGATGGGATGGAAACTGAGGTCCCAACTGGACAGGCTGAACCCCACTTACAACCCGGAGAAACCCCTGGACTCCAGCAAGCCAACCCGGACGTTGGCTATCAACGAGCTAGTGTTCGCACAGAATTTTTCAGGGGATCCCAAATGGATGAAAGCGACCATAATAGACATTACTGGCCCAAAATCATATAAGGTCAGACTGGACGACGGCCGAGTATGGAGGCGGCACATTGACCAACTAAGAAGCAGAGTGGGAGACTCCTGGCTTCGGCAACCAGAGGCCGAGTCGCCCACAAGAACGCCAGCCGAAAGTCAAGAGCAACGCGGGTCTTCATCCCGCCGACCATACAGTGCAAGCCACTCAGAATCCAATGGCAAGAACCAGGCCCTAACTGCAAGACTCCCGAGAGCCCTACTCTCAAGCCCAGAGAGAGAACGCGATCACCTACTTGCGGCCACCGATGTCCAGCGAAGTCACCCGGGACCGGAGGATGGGGGCGTCAAGACTTCAGCTGCCACGCCTGGAGGCCGGTTCCAGATATTTCCACCAGTCAGAGATGGAGCAACAAGAGCCATGTCCGCACCAGTCGAGGACTCCCGAAGAACTGAATCGCGCAGGCCCAGTAGGGCTATATGGCGACCCGCCTACTTGCTAAGGTTGACTCAGCCTTCCATCCTTCTGAGGTGGGTAAAATGAGGACCCAGATTGTTGGGGGCAATATGCTGACTCTGTGAACCGCTTAGAGAGCGCTGTAAAGCACTATGAAGTAGTGTATATAAGTCTAACTGCTATTGCTATTGCGCGACTATGTTACCTGTGTCGATTCCTGATTGGACATTTGCTGAACTAAGAGGGGAGGGGTGTTACGTACTCACGCATGGAGTACGTATTTGCATGTCCACCGCTGATTGGCTAATCTAGCAGCAGGAAAAATAAACTGCTGTCAGTGGCCAGCAGGCTGCAAGGAAGCCCTTAAAAGCGGCTTCCCTGCCGCCAGCCGGCAGTCCGTATTAGTAATAGCAATAGCACTTAGACTTATATACCGCTTCATAGTGCTTTACAGCCCTCTCTAAGCGGTTCAGAGTCAGCATATTGCCCCCAACAATCTGGGTCCTCATTTTACCCACCTCGGAAGGATGGAAGGCTGAGTCAACCTTGAGCCGGTGAGATTTGAACCGCCGAACTGCAGCTAGCAGTCAGCTGAAGTAGCCTGCAGTGCTGCACTCTAACCACTGCGCCACCTTGGCTCCTGCCTACTTAAATAAAAGGTGCTGAATTGTTCCTACGTCTCGTCTCTTCATTCCCGCGCAATCTAACATACTGCAACCTGTTGAATTTGAGACTCCTTTGTTTCTTTCAGATAATTAAGAAGCCACATGAATCACAAAAATCTCTCCATGTGAAATTGGCTGAGAACATGGGAGTTGAGCTAAATCATTATTTCTTAAAAGGACCTTGTAAATACAACATTTTCTAAGAGTGGGATAAGATGACCCAAGAATGTACGGTATGCCTGGAGGTACTGGGGCTCTCTTACAGTATTGTTAAAAGTTCAGTTTATTCATTTTACTATACTGTAGCATGATCCAATGGCACACACAGGACTATTCTCCAAAATCAATCCTCAGATGCACATTGGAACAAAATCCAGCCCAAATATTTGTATTTTAAGGATTTCTTGAAATATCAGTAGCCTAGGCTTATTATACATACATTTAAATGGAGTTCTGCAGGCTTAAAGACATTAATAATAGAGGTCATGTTTCACCAGTCTCACAAAATTCAAGTTCTACCTAGACTATAAAATAAGTACTGTAAGGCAAATCGCATTTCTGGACTGTTTCATGAGGAAGCCTCACTGAATGCTAGGTGAAGCATTTGCAAAAACCATGATCTGCATTTCACTGTTGATCTCCCTCAGCCTGGAGAACACAAACTAAATGTATATTTGTATTTTATTGTTATTTCTATTCTCAGAGTTAGGAAAGAGAAGATAAATATATTAGGAATATTAATCTTATTTGTTTACTTCTGGCTCCACATGAATTCTCAGCTGTTTATTAAAGTACACAAAATCCATAACCTAAAAACAAACCAACTTACCCCAGCATCCCAGGGAACAAAATCTACATTAAAGTCCTGCATTCAGATCCACAACATTAACCAGTGGTGAAATCCAATTTTTTTTACTACCGGTTCTGTGGGCATGGCTTGGTGGGCGTGGTGTGGCTTGGTGGGCATGGCTTGGTGGGCGTGGCAGGGGAAGGATACTGCAAAATCTCCATTCCCTCCCCACTCCTGGGGGAAGGATATTGCAAAATCTCCATTCCCTCCCCATTCTGGGGCCAGCCAGAGGTGGTATTTGCCGGTTCTCCGAACTACTCAAAATTTCTGCTATCGGTTCTCCAGAACCTGTCAGAACCTGCTGGATTTCACCCCTGATATTAACCATTAAAAGCTCTGCAGAACAGCTCCTTTTTTCACTACCTAAACAACAGTAAAGAGAGCACTACCTATATCTCCAAAGGTTAAGTTATGCTACAGAGATGGAGCATAGATCAAGAAACAATACATTTTTGGCTGACCTTCCTATGAATTCATGCAAGTGGGAAGAAAACTCTCAGTAATTCTTGATAAATGCACAAGTTAGGATGATTTGACTGAAGTAGCAATTGCAAGGCAGAAATCCATACACTTTCTCCAATCCTGCCCATGCAGAGTTCAAGCTAGTATATATAACGTATTTTTCCAGATTTTTCAAGGCTATATCTATACAGAATATTAGAAAATGGTTTGATTGCGGTATAAAGCTACCATGTATGGTTTCTTTTAGATTCTTTAGATAAAATGATTTTATATATATATACATATACATATACATAGAGATAGAGATAGAGAGAGAGAGAGAGAGAGAGAGAGAGATAGAGAGAGAGAGAGATAGAGAGAGAGAGAGATATAGAGATAGATAGATAGATAGATAGATAGATAGATAGATAGATAGGATTACACACACACACACACACACACACACACACACACACACACACACACACCCCTCTCTAAAGTTTTCACAGTATCGTTCAGCTTTAAATTTCATTAGTTTTTAGCGGTAGCTGTTATGTTCTAACTGTTTCAACTGTGTTGCATGGTTCCAACCAGGTCCAGCGTTTGAGCGGGAAAAAGCTCAAACGCTATTGGCTGGTCTGTCTGACAGCTCCCTATAAAAGGGCAAGCTGTCAGACTGCTCTTTGCTGGTTGCTTACACAAGAGCTGAAATAAAGAGCTGCTTTGGAAGTCTGTCTCCTGTCATCTCTACCCACTATCTAACAGTGGCGACGAGGGCTTGGGCCAGGAGAACTGTGACTAGCTTCTTCAGCACTTTCAACCAGCCAGGCAGACATCTTCCTGCCTCCTTCTGCCGCTATGTCCACCTTCCACCCGCCGGCGCCTTTCGACCCGACCAGGGAGAAATGGGACTCCTACATGCGGCGATTCGACTGCTTCCTGGAAGCAAACGATATGTTGGGTCTGACCGACAACCGCAAAAGAGCTGTGTTCTTAAGTCACTGTGGCCCCGAGGTGTTTGACACCGCGGAGTCGCTGTCAGACCCAACTCCGGTCCAGAGCGTCCCGTGGCAAGTTCTTCAAGCAACGCTGAAGCCCCACTATGCACCCACCCCGTCCAAAATCGTCCGGCGCTATGAATTCCGGCAGCGGATACAGCAAGAGGGCGAATCGATCAATCAAGAC
>QLTV01002419.1:6805507-6819198 GCA_003457575.1 Thermophis baileyi | reverse complement strand
CCCCCCAAATGGTGCCAGGCTTTGAATTACCATGTCAGCAATGGACAACCCTGAACAGGATATTTGCACCTCACACGGCGTCTTCCAGGACTTTCTAGAAGAGCAGCCAAGATGATTAGGGGACTGGAGGCTAAAACATACGAAAAACAGTTGCAGGAACTGGGTATATCTAGGTTAATGAAAAGAAGGACTAGGGGAGACATGATAGCAGTGTTCCAAGATCTCAGGGGTTGCCACAAACAAGAGGGAGTCAAACTATTCTCCAAAGCACCTGAGGGTAGGACAAGAAGCAATGGGTGGAAACTAATCAAGGAGAGAAGCAACTTAGAACTAAGGAGAAATTTCCTGACAGTTAGAACAATTAATCAGTGGAACAACTTGCCTCCAGAAGTTGTGAATGCTCCAATACTGAAAGTTTTTAAGAAGATGTTGGATAACCATTTGTCTGAAGTGGTGTAGGGTTTCCTGCCTAAGCAGGGGGTTGGACTAGAAGACCTCCAAGGTCCCTATTCTATTCTATTCTATTCTCATGAGGAGCAACTCCCTGGAATACTTGTGGATAATCTCTTGTTCTGTCTTTGTCTGGAGAGGTTCAAATAGCCAGTCTACTCACCAGCTCTTTGTACTTCACTATGATTGTCAGCTCTGCTATTCTTGGAGCTATTTTCAATCCACCATTTCTTCTTTCAGAAATCCACAATAAAAAATTATTTTTAACAAAGACTCTATTTTTAAAAATAAACACATCTCCCTTAAACTGTGCCTTCACCTCCCCAAGGAACTCACACTGCCTTGTTCCAGGTTTTTCTAGCCTAGCTTACCATCCTGGTATTTTTTGTGGTCTCCCACTAAGTATTGGCCAGATCTGACCCTGCTTAGCTTTTCAAGATCAACCAAGATTGACAAGGTTAAGCAGTCCCTAAATAGTGGCACAAATAACTGCAAACAGGGAGCATCAAATGAGAATAGAAATTAGAACTCGACCAGGGATAAAACTCATCCATCAGTTGCTGAGTAATGGCCACGCAGCTAATTGGAATTCTGCTCATTTTAATCCTTTTTTTCAGAACCACACCACGACTGTTTAATAGAAACAATTATAAAATGCAAATACCAAAGAGCGGCAAATACCATGTAGGCAATTTATAATTTCCTGAAAGAAATGCTGGGCACTTTGCACAAATATTGTTCTTGATGTCCATCTTCCTCTCCATTGATTTTGGATTAGGTAAACTACTCACATGGACATGGCACAAAGAGCTTCATTCCATGACTGAATTGTGGCGCCCAAAACGTAAAATCACATGGACATGGCACAAAGAGCTTCATTCCATGACTGAATTGCGGCGCCCAAAACGTAAAGCGAGCTTAGCCCTTTTGAATGGAACATCAGGATACAATGAAAGAGAAGCACAAGAAGCCTTTTAAAATACCTGCAAAGCTTTTGATTTTGCCTCCAGTTTTATCTGTGGATGAACAGAGGGCTGTAGCTGAATTCCCAGGATGGTTCCTTTATGTTCATTCAATAGCGGATGATAGTGAGGGATTAACCAGGACAGAAGAAAAAGGAATGGCACACAGGAGGGCCTGGCAAACTCCCAGATGTTGGAGTTTGGGTTCTCCGCCCCTACTAACCCCCCACCAAACTACACTAAGTATCCAACCAGTCTCCCAGTTACTTTACAAGAGAAAAAAAGCATTGTTTAAATTTCTATTTCTTCCCTCCATTGCCTTATACATTGAAAACAAGGATCAGCATATTTTCCCTCCAAATTGGGAGGGTGAAATCTTCCTAAAAAGAAGGAAGATTCCACTGAGGAACATGCTAGCACAAACTTACCTATTCTACTGAAACCAATACGACTTATAATGCCCAATTCAGTTAAACACCTCATAACCCCCAAACTGCTTTAGGCTAAGGCAGACCATTCATTTATCTAACTCAGGATTGTTAACATTGGATGGGAATAGCTCTCAATGGGTTTCAAGCAGGATTTTTTTTCTAGAATTTTGAGGAATTGGACCTGGGACTTTTGGAAAACTGAACATGTGCTTTATGGTTCAGCCCCAGCTGCTTGTGTCTCCATTTCCTCTGTTCCTGTCCAGGCATCTTTCTTTTCCAGTTTCCCTGCAGTTTAATAATCAGGAGAGAATAAATATTGAAAACACAATCTGCAATAAACGGCCTTTTTTACCTGTAAGCGCATGCTACAACTTAATCCTGTAGCATCCCACTATACACATTTGATGGAAAGAGCTGGACTAGTCAATGTGTCATCTCTCACCATCATTGTGTGAGTAATTTGAAAGAGCTATTGCCAGTTAGGATTCAACCCCCTTCCGTAATATCACTTTCAATTAGCTATTTATAACCACATATCCCATTCATCCTTCCATCTATTCCACACTTCAGTTAGCTGATTCAACCTTCCTTCTTTATTTAGGCTAAACAAGTACAAAATGAGACAAGAATCACATCCCTTTAAAAGTTTTCGCTTTCCATGGCATGGTGCAGTGGAGATGTGAAAGCTGCACCTGCTGCACCTCTCTCTCCAAAGCAGGGGTGGGTTCTAACTTACCTCGCTGCCAGTTCGCTTTCTCCCGTGCCACGGAAAATAAATAAATTTTTCGGCAGTGCCGAAAAATAAAAAATAAATTCCCCAAAAAAAGCCGAAAACAAGATGGCGATGCATGCGCAGTGCCGGAAACTTGGCTTCTGCGCATGCACAGAAGAAAAAAAAATTAAAAAAAATTTCCTCCCCCCCAAAAAAAAAAATTCCAAAAAAAAATTCCAAAAAAAAATGGCGGCACCCACGGACCGGCACCGACCAAACCGGATCCATGACATCACCATGACATCACCAGCGGGTCACTACCGGTTCGGCCGAACCGGTCCAAACTGGGAGGAACCCACCTCTGCTCCAAAGGATATGATGACTCATGGCTCTGACCATGACATTCTCACTCCCTACTCCTTCCTCTCCCGAATCTTCTTGCACCTAGGAAGAAAGCCTATTGTGATGTCTGTTCAAATGCAAACATAGTGCTTGTGATATTTATTTATTTATTTATTTATTTATTTATTTATTTATTTATTTATTTATTTATTTATTTATTTATTTATTTATTTATTATATATCATATTGAACATAGACCTGGTTCTGCCAGCAAGCCTGGGGAACACGGAGTGGGATGGAGCCTATTAAATGGCTCATATGATGTGTTGTCGCTGGGGTGGTGGGTGGTGGGTTATTTTATTTTATTATTTTATTATATATGATTCTTTTATTAGTTTTATTGTTTTTTATATGATGTTTTTATATGTTTGTAAGCTGCCTTGTGTCGTCATGTGCGAATAGGCGGCAATATAAATCAAATCAAATCAAATCAAATAATAAATAAATAAATAAATAAGGTGGTGTTACATTAGCCAGGAGACTACAATGTTAATGGAGAATAGTAGTTCGGCTGCCTAAGATTGCTAGCACTGTTTGGTTCACAGTCGTGTGCTTTCCAAGGTACACCACAGGGAGTGAGCTAGCTCCAAACCAGAAAGAAAGACAAGCGGCTTTCTGGGGCCCTCTCCCTCCGCAAAGTCACCTTGCAAATGGCGTCGCAACCAGGAAGGTCAAGCACCAGCAGGATTCCAACCACACAAAATGCCAGCTCGTCTCCCCATCAAAATGGTACCTATTTATCTACTCACATAGAACATGCTTTTGAACTACTAGGTGGACAGAAGCTGAGGCAAATGACAGGAGCTCACCCTGCCACACAGTGCTAGGACTCAAACCATTGGAGCAAAAACCATCTCCAGTATCATTAAGCCACTGAGCCACCACGCCTCTAATAAATCAGAATCTATGATAACATGGAACATTATAAATTTCATACATACAAATAATCCTTTTTATTTTAATAAGACTTTTTCACTAGGTATGAGAAGGTTGGATAAGAAAAGACAGAAGGCATAGACATAGTGGGGCACAGCCATTATGATCTTACAACTTAGGTGCTTTACTGTGTTTACCTCCAACACAATTTCTACATATCACAACAAAAACCAAAAGCTCAATAATATTTCCACTATCTACAGATCTACATGCCAGTCTGTAGACTTTCATGGTGCTATTTAAAAAAAAATTGTTCTCAAGATATAGTTTCTCCAAGGGCCATCCATCATCTATAGATTCCAGACTTTCTATTTTAGCAGTATCTCCCCAGTGATAATGAGACTGTATTCTATGCACTATTCTTCAAAAGTGCAAATATTCTACTTTATGCCTGCAAACTGGGTTTCTCTAGACAGCTGCAGGCAGGCAGCAATGATTTCTGTGATTCATTAAACATGATTTCAACCAAAAAAACATGGAAATCGCTCAGGTACCTCTTGATCATTTTGAACATAAAGATGATGGATGGTTCAGTGCCTCAGCAAAGAGACAGATGACAACCAGATTCACAAGCTGCAGAACAACCACACATTGAATGAGAGCCAAAGCAGCTGAGAATAGTAGACAACATGTCACAATGGGAAACTGGCATTAGTAAATGGGAATATTTATGATGAGCTATTGAGAAAGAGTTTATCTTAATACCCTGCCAAGCCTTCCACTCACACAGCTGTATGGGTTTATCCATTGTCTGTCTTTGTAAAAGTGCAATGGCTTGAATATCCTCTCTGATTATTTCTCCCTCTTTAAGGATTAATAACATAGCTAAGCAGGCAGCAGATGAATTTTTCCTAAAGCAAGAGAAAATTTTACTAATTATGCTGGGTTTGCAAATGAACAGTTTCTTTAAAATTTTACAAATGCAAAGATGGATGGATGGATGGATGGATGGATGGGTAGGTAGGTAGGTAGGTAGGTTCAGGTTCATTGTCTGCTATTTGTAGATCAGCTATCATATTTCATTTCAAACTGCCTTAGAGAATATTGAGATCTGAATTATAAGACAGCATGTGGTGGCAAAGAGGCAGCACTGATACTGAGACTCTGAAAGCAGCTACAGAAAGCAGAATCTTCTGCTCAATCCAGAATAATAGCAGTGGTACCTATCTTTTATATCAGCTTTAATGATTTGGCTTGACAGCTTGATAGCTAGACCTATCATTAGAGAGCGGATGCTGAAAGATGAGAGATGATGACAAATGCAAAGACAGGCTCTGTGCATCACCCACGCTGATCAGAGCTGTTACATTCAGGTACAGACAAGAATGCTAGATCATCAGTTGGAAGGGACCCTTTGATGTGCAACCATTGAGTCCAACCCCTGTTCAGTGTAAGAATCCAAATTAAAGTATGCCTGACAGATAGATGTCCAGTTTTTGCTTGAACCCAACCAGCAAAAGGGAGCTCACCATCTCCCCTAGTAATTGGTTGCACTACTGAATTGCTGTCCATCTTTAGGGAATTTTTCCTAATTTCCAATAAGAATCTGCCTCCCTGTATTTAAGACTATATTTTGTGTCCTGCACTCAGGGGTGATACAGAATAGGTCTTGACCTGATGTCCTTTTGATGTACTTGAAAAGAGCTTTGATATCTCCTTCGGTCTTCTCAAGGTAAATATTCCATTTCTTTCATTCTTCCTTCATATAACCAAGTTCCTAGTTTGGACACAATCCATGAGGCAAGGTCAAGCCAATGCAAAATAGAGTTGGCCTCTTACTTTGTATCATTTACAAGTATATTTGTATTGATACCTTTGCAGATGGTTTCTGCAAGTTGAAAGTCATTTGACTTGGACAACAAAAATCCTTTGAAAAGATGAGAGACATTACTCTGGTTTTGCTTCTGAAAGCTTCATAATGGATCCTCACTGAAAGGCAGATTTCCATGCAAAAGGAAGTCAGGAACCATGTTCATTCCAATCTTACAGCAAAAAGGTTTTCCTATAAGGAAATCCTGGAATGGAAGAGAGATGAATTCCTGGACATTCCTAAGAAATCCAACATGATCTTTTGTAATAAATTTCTCCCTACAGAAGAGATATGGAATATTTTTATTTTTATTTATTTATTTATTTGTCAAACATGTACAAGATAGCAGGTATAGGTATAATCATAAACATAATCAAAGTGAATACAGATAGATGAAGACAATAGGACAGTAGGACAGGGACGGTAGGCACGCTGGTGCGCTTATGCACGCCCCTTACAGACCTCTTAGGAATGGGGTGAGGTCGACAGTAGACAGTCTAAGGTTAAAGTTTTTTGGGTTTGGGGAAGAAACCACAGAGTCAGGTAGTGAATTCCAGGCATTGATCACTCTGTTGCTGAAGTCATATTTTCTGCAGTCGAGTTTGGAGCGGTTTACATTAAGTTTGTATCTATTGTGTGCTCGTGTATTGTTGTTTATACTAATAATATGCATTATTAGTATAAACATATCTATAATGAATGGCCAGAGACAAATTCTTGTTATACATTTCTCTCATAGATTCCATGAAGTAGATTTTGCTGAGAGATGGTGACTAAACCAAGGTCATCAAATCAGTCCCATGATTGGAAATGTTAAATCTAGGTCTCATTAATACAAGGCCACCATTATAACACAGTTTTCAAATTGTAGAAGTTAGAAATAGTTGCTCTCGGATATTGGGAATGAATTTTCTATGCTAACAAGGCTTGAAGTTGCTGTAAAAGTTGTCTTCTGAAAAAAAACCTGGGTGTTTAGGTGCAGAACAGTTGGGAGCAACATGCATGTGCCTCAGGTCATCTGTGAAGAGATTGCCAGCTTGGTACCAGACTAGAAGGTGAATACTAACCCCCAAGTCAGCCGTGGGACCTTGGGCCAATCTGTCAGCCCTAGGAAGGAGGCAAGGGCAACTCACTTCCGAAAGACCTTGAGAAGGGACTTGTCTAGGAAGTTGCCAGAAATCAATGCTGATTCAAAGGAGCACATGTGTGCACATACACGCACACACAGAGACACAAGTGTGTGGATATTTAAATCATTTATCCATTTCTTTACATTGGGTACATGAACAACTAGCACAAAGCTCACTGAATGTTTTCCTTGAATACCTCTGTGCATATCTATTTTAAGTATCACTAGAAAACTCCAGCATTACACAGATAATTTTGCTTGGGAGAGCAGATGAGAAGAATCCTTTTGTGCATCTTTTCCTTGGGGAGGACTCATTAGTTGAAGACCATGAAGTGGTAGAAGAGCCTGGGGCCGCAGATTAATTCTCCCCTTCATTTATTCATCCCTATGCCTCTTTCTTCCCACTTGATTCATGCAGTTTCTGCTTTTGTTCAGTGAATTGACACAGAGAAGTTATGTTTCGTCTTCCCTATATGCACAGATGAGGAAGGAAGGAAGGAAGGAAGGAAGGAAGGAAGGAAGGAAGGAAGGAAGGAAGGAAGGAAGGAAGAGCAACAAACAAGAAAGCAGGGAGCGGAAGGAAGGAAGGAAGGAAGGAAGGAAGGAAGGAAGGAAGGAAGGAAGGAAGGAAATGACAGATGAGTAAAGTCTTTATTCATAAATATATTTTGCAACATGAAAGTTAATGATAATTTATTAACAGAAATAAACAGAGCACATACAGTATAATTTGCTTCATGCAAAGGGGGAAAATCTGTTCAGTTCATGTATTCTACACAAAACACGATATTTCCTCCTCTTTCTCTGAATTTGTTTGCATGACTTTGATAAATAGTAGAGTCAGACAGTTGTTGAGCTGTGTTGGTTACAACTACAGCAGGGAAATGGGCTCAGATGGCAAAGTAATGTGGCTTTAGTTGATCCAATTGAAAATGTTACTGTCATTTTGTCCCCATGCCCGAGCTACCCAGAGAACCACCTTCCTCCATGACATTGACTGATTGGATGGAATCACTGAGGAAAGGGTGGGAGATCACGAAGAAAGCATTAGCAGATGCCGCAGAAGCATACAAAAAGCAGGCGGACAAACACCGATCTCTCCAACCTCCTTTCTGTGTGGGAGATCGGGTTTTCCTGTCAACTAAATATATAAGACTGAAACTACCCAGTAAAAAGCTAGGACCTAAGTTTTTAGGTCCTTTTCCCATAGTGAAAGTAATTAACCCAGCGACAGTTCAGCTTAGCCTCCCACGTATATTAGGGAAAATACATCCTGTCTTTCATTGCAGCTTGCTGAAACCAGCATTCGGGTCAAGGTTAAGACCACAGACCCGACCCGCTTCTAAACCTATAGTAGTACAAGAGAAAACCCATTATGAAGTGAAAAGAATCCTAGACTCTAGATTATTTAGAGGCAGATTACAATACTTGGTTCATTGGAAGGGGTACCCTTTGTCTGAGGCTACTTGGGTAAAAAGCTGGGATGTGAAAGCAGATAGGTTAGTAAAGCAATTCCCTGATAAGTATCCTGATAAGCTCAAGGGTCCCCCTGGGGGGGAGGGGTGGTTAGGTGATACTGGTTAACCCCCTTCTGTTGCTCTCTTGATCTCATTTCAGGATTTGATCATCGGATGAGGGGGGGGCGGCCTGTCAGGCCTGGAAACCATCTTGGGCCTTGGATCTTCAGGCCAGGCACATTTAGTGCTGTGGGAAACTGGGAGGGGGGATTGTCTGAGTGGAGATATATAGTCAAAATAACATTCCTTTCTCCGAGAGTCAAGGTCACTCTGCCCTGCACCTGGAGGGGTGTGCCTGAGAGGCATCTCCAGTTGGGACAGTGCATTGATTGGACAACATGGTGGACATGTGGTTGCTGGGGCAGGGACTTGAACTTTCTTTTGGGTGTGGAAAACCAGAAGCTTTCAGATTCGGGTTTTCCCAGATGTGCCAATATGACATCTCTAATAAAATGGAACTTTGAGGGAACTCAAGCCTCAGAGTTTTCTTTCGTTGGGGGTGTTACTTGGAACCCTGACATTATCATTATTTAAAAATGAACAGCTCGTTAATCTCAAGCTAATTAGAATGCAAACTGTAAGAAAAGGGAGTGACCTTTCAATGACCTAATTCACCAACATTTGATTCAACATGAGTCTGTGAAGTACTGAGTAATTACTCAGCATGTAGAAGGAAGTAAAGGTCCCATTTATAGCAAGACCAATTCATTTTAAGAAAAGGGTGGGTATAAACATAGAAGTCATTAATATAGTTTCTGTAACACCACTACTTAATTGAGCCATTACACTACATGCTCCCTACATGTTCAGGCAAGAATTCTTTTACCAGTATTTTTTCCTGTTGGGTATTTCATGTGGACTGTTTTTCCAAATTCAAAAGTGGCCAACTGAAAAGCTTCCCCAGTTTTTGCTTCTAGCCTTGTGTCTTTTTTAATTCGGGGTGGGGGGGGTGGAATGACATTTTGAGTTGAGGTCATTGCAGTGTTTTTAGCTAAAGATAATTCGGTATTGCAGGTGTTAATAGGCCATTATCTTGAAATGTTGTGAATTCTCCCTCTATTCTGCAATATCTGTGTAAGAAAGTTAAGTTGTTGTGCTACCACTTGAGAATTTACTGCTTTCAAAATCATTCCAAGATCTCCTAAAGAAATGACTAACTGAAGAACAATCGCTTAGGGGATCCCAGGAGATCTAATTGCAAGTGTGCACATTAATATGACTAGACTTCAACCAAACCAAACATCAGGTATTTTTGTGATTGTGCTACATATTGCAAAAAAAAAAAAAATCTGCTTTATACTATGATCAACTACTAGAAGCTTAACCTCCCAAGAGGGTGCCTATAAGGTTTTGTGAGCTTGTAAACCTGGTGTAAGAGAGGGAACTGCTCACTTTACTCACTCAATAAATATCATTCCCTTCTTGTCTAGCTGTTAAATTATATCAGATGGGCTGCCTGGAACTGAACAAAGTGAGAAAATAAACAGTAAATGTGATGACAGAGACACTTTACAAAAACAAAACATGGATGGGAGGGGAGATTTCTTTTTTCCCCCTCAATAGTTCAACCTACTAGTTCTCAAGTCATTCTTGAGATTAACATTAACACAATTGAACAAGTCTGTTAAGTCCTCATAGTTACGACCGCGCGGCTGCTGCTCGCCTCTGATTGGCTCCTACGCGAGCAGCAGCCGGGCAGGAAAACAGTAGCCTCTGATTGGCTAGCCGTTTGACAGCTCCGCTATAAAAGGAGCTGTCAAGCCGCTTGCCTGCTGTTCTGCCTCTTGGGTGCTGAATAAAAGAAGCCTTGCACTTCTAACGTGTCTGACTCCGTTCCTGTCAGCCTGCCCGCGCGAATTCAACACTTGGCGACGAAGGTGGGATCCAGCGCCTGACAGAACGATCTGGTCATCCATTATCAAGAGCGAGTCACTAGAGCTGAAGCACTGAGCTGTAAAGCCTCCTGCCAGGCGACGAGAGGTCGCTGAAGGCTGAATAAATCATCCTTTTCAGGATGACTTCGCTTCCAGCTTTCGCTCCCTTTGAACCAGCGACGGAAACCTGGGATGATTACCTAACCCGCTTTGAATGTATCCTGCGAGCAAATGACTTCACGGAGCTGTCAGGCACTCGTAAGTTAGGCTATTTCCTTAGCTCCTGTGGCCGTGACATGTTTGCCACGGCCAGAGCCCTGACAGCTCCGCAGCCTGTGTACCTGGTTCCATGGGACACTTTAATTGATAAACTGAGGAACCATTACTCCCCAGCACCCTCCCGGGTCGCCAGGCATCACGCTTTTCGCCAGAGGTTCCAAAAGGAAGGCGAATCCATTAATGACTACATAGCTGCCCTGAGAATAGCTGCAGTAAATTGCAAGTTCTCAGATCTTGACGACCTCCTATTAGACCAACTAATATGTGGGGTGCAAGATCTGAGACTCCAACGTCGTCTTTTGGCAAAAAAAGAGCTGACCCTAGCAACTGCCTTAGACGAAGCCAGGGCTTCAGAACTCTCTGAAAGGTCTGCCTCAGAGATGCAGCGCTCAAGACCCCTGTCAGCTCAGCAAAAGAGCCAGACAGTCCACTCTGAGGAGGCTGAACTAGACATTCCCTCAGATGAGGAACCTGATGTCAATCGCCTCCAAGCCTCACGGCGAAAACCCCTGCTGACAACTCACCTCAGTCTAACTGCCTTGGATGTGGTGGTAACCACAGCCGCATGGACTGCAGGTTTAAATCTGCCATCTGCCGCAGATGCGGGAGGAAAGGACACCTGTCAAGAGTGTGCAGAGCACCTTTTCCTGCCTCCAATCAACCTGCAGCTCCGACTTATCAGCCTCACCTAATTACCAGCCTCGGTATTCTAGGAAGCCTCCTCCTCCTCCTCCTCCGACTAGAGATGACTGCTTTTCCATCAACAAAACCACTCAGCCGCACTCCCTAGCTGTGAGCCATGCTACCACCACCAATTCTCCTGAGAAGTTGTTCGTGACCGTCCAGCTGGAAGGCCAACCCTGCAGGATGGAAGTGGACACTGGGTCCTCCAGATCCTTGCTCTCGTGGGCCACCATCAACCAGCTAATTCCACAGTTTGACAAAAAACGCCTCCAACCGTGCCCTGTCTCTCTTAGGGACTACCAGGGCAAATTAATTCCTATTGTGGGCTGTGGGTCTTTTACTGTCTCCCATGCAGGTTTTCGAGGGAGTCTCCCTCTCATCATCGTTAACGGCCAGCTGCCTTCACTACTTGGCCTGGATTGGTTCTCCGCCCTGGGACTGGCTATCACCGGCATCCATGCCACTACTGACACCGCTTTGGACTGCCTGTCATCTGAATTCGCCGACGTTTTCAGCCCGGGTCTGGGTAAATATACTGGCAGCCCCATTTCCTTTAACTTGGACCCCCAGGTGGCCCCAATCCGTCTCAAACCCAGGCGTGTCCCATTGGATCTCAGGCCCAAAGTAGACAACGAATTAGACAAGCTCATAGCCCAGGGGGTTTTAGAACCCATTGACCACGCAAAATGGGAAACCCCCATTGTTATCCCTCTCAAATCAGACGGGTCCATTAGAATTTGCGCAGATTATAAGGCGACACTGAACAAGGCTTTACAGGCTAACCCATACCCGGTCCCGGTAGTCCAACACCTCCTGCACTCCTTAGGCCAGGGGTCTATCTTCGCCAAACTGGACCTTGCTCAGGACTACCAACAGCTCCCGGTGGATGAGGTCACGGCACTGGCCCAAACCATAGTTACCCACCGGGGCGCTTTCAAGTGCAAGCACCTCCAGTTTGGTGTAAGTGTGGCCCCTGGCATCTTCCAGAGCCTTATGGAACGGCTGCTCCATGGGCTGCAGGGGGTGGTGCCCTACTTTGATGACGTCCTCATCTCCGCCTCCAGCCAAACTGAATTGGTCACTAAATTGAGGGCCATCCTTCTCCGGTTCAGAGCCGCTGGCCTACGGCTTCGAAAGGACAAGTGCCGTATTGGGGTCCCCTCTGTTGAATTCTTAGGCTTTCTAATTGATTCCCAGGGCATACGGCCCACTCCTTCCAAAATTGAGGCCATTCAGAAAGCTCCTCCTCCTTCTTCTAAAGCCCAACTCCAGGCTTTCTTGGGGTTGCTCAATTTTTATTCTGTTTTTCTTCCCCACAAGGCATCTGTGGCCGAGCCTCTCCATCACCTGCTTCAGGCCTCCACTGCCTGGCGCTGGGGCCACATTGAGGCCAGGGCTTTCCAGGCTGTGAAGGACTTGCTGACCTCCAAGGCTGTGCTCGTGCAGTACAGCAACAGCCTTCCCTTACTCCTAGCCTGTTGAATATCTATATGGCAGATTTTTCCGCCTGGTTACGGATCACCAGCCTCTCCTGGGATTGCTGTCCAATGATAGGCAGAGCCCACAAATACTGTCAGCCCGCATGTCCCGCTGGCTGGAATTTTTGGCCTCCTACTCTTACAGGCTTGACTATCGCCCAGGCCGGCTCATGGGTCACGCTGATGCCCTCAGCCACTGCCCCTTACCCGTGGCTATTGTAGACCCTGCCCCAGCCTGTCCGGTTTTCCTGGTTGATGAGCTCCAGGGCCCTATCACGGCAGCCCACATTGCTGTGCGTTCCCCTAAAAACCCTGTTTTAGCCCAAGTTTTGGACTGGGTCTGCAGGGGGTGGCCTCCGGCCTCCCCAGCACTGGAATTTCAGCCTTACTTCCACAGACAGCACGAATTGTCTGTCATGAAGGGCTGTCTCCTCTGGGGTCATAGGGTTGTGGTTCCCCCTGACCTGAGGGACCCCATCCTTCAATGCCTGCACGCTGCCCATCCGGGCATCGTTCGCATGAAGGCCTTAGGCCGCAGCTATGCCTGGTGGCCTAAGATGGACCACGACATAGAGGCCTGGGTTGCCAAATGTGACACTTGCCAGCAGTCGAGGCCTGCCCCTCCTGCTGCCCCCATCTTGGACTGGGAAATGCCCAAAGCTCCCTGGTCCAGGCTTCACCTTGACCTGGCCGGCCCATTCCACGGCCAGATGTTCTTGGTCTTGGTGGACGCCTACTCCAAGTGGGTGGAGTTGTTCCGAATGACCTCTACAACTTCTGAGGCCATTATTTCTAACTTGGAAACCCTCTTTGCCACCCATGGGTTACCTGACCTCCTAGTCACAGACAACGGGCCCCAATTTTCCTCTGCTACTTTTCAGGTGTTCCTGGCACAAGTAGGGGTGCGCCACGCCACTACGGCGCCCGCACACCCCTCGGCCAATGGGCTGGCTGAAAGCGCCGTCCGTTCGGCCAAAGAGGCTTTGGGCCGCCTGGGTCAGTCCAATTGGCATGCCAGCTTACCCGC
>QLTV01002419.1:6791729-6804908 GCA_003457575.1 Thermophis baileyi | reverse complement strand
ATGTCAAACTATTTAACACCACAGACAATGCTACTACCCTTCAGAAAGACCTTGACTATGTATCAGAATGGGCAAACAATTGGCAACTGTAAATCTCAATCAACAAATGTTCTGTCTTACACATTGGCAAAAAAAAATCAGAACACCAAATACAAGCTGGGTGGATATGACCTTGTAGATGACCCTCACTCTGTCAAGGACCTTGGAGTTCTCATCTCAAACGATCTAAGTGCCAGATCTAACTGTAACAACATTGCCAAAAAGGCATTAAGAGTTGTCAACATAATCTTACAAAGCTTCTTCTCCGGTAATATTGTACTGGAAACTAGGGCATACAAAACCTTTGCCAGACCAATTCTCAAATACAGCTCGTCTGCCTGGAATCCGCACTATATATCTGACATTAACACAATTGAGCGAGTCCAGAGGTATTTCACGAGAAGAGTACTCCGCTCCTCTGCTCGCAATAAAATACCTTACGCCACCAGACTTGAAATCTTAGGCTTGGACAACCTAGAACTATGCTGCGTACGGTCCGACCTAAACGTAGCACACAAAATTATCCGCTACAATGTACTACCTGTTAATGACTACTTCAGCTTCAACCACAATAATACACGAGCACACAATAGATACAAACTCAAGGTAAACCGCTCCAAACTCGATTGCAGAAAATACGACTTCAGCAACAGAGTGGTCAATGCCTGGAATGCACTACCTGACTCTGTTGTTACATCCCCAAACCCCCATAACTTTAACCTTAGACTGTCTACTGTTGACCTCACCTCTTTCCTAAGAGGTCTGTAAGGGGTGTGCATAAGCGCACCAGCGTGCCTACTGTCCCTGTCCTACTGTCTCCATTTTTTTTGTACCCATTTACTATGTTCATATTTATGTTTATACTATACCTGTTATCTTGTACATGTTGACAAAAATAAGATGAATAAAAGTAAAAGAAGTAGAATTGAAATCAATAACAATAACAATAACAATAACAATAATAATAATAATAATAATAATAAATTCTTGGAATCAAATTCCTAAAGACCATTTGCACATTAGCTATATGGCAGTGAAAAGAAAGGACTTTATATCACCACAGCAATAACTATCATATGTTGCAATTTGAAAATGGCCAAAACTTTCTCCCCCACCCACAAATGGGAACCTTTTAAACCTCAAGATCACAGCAGAGGAAGTCCTTGTTTAGCAACCACAGTTGGGACTGGCAACTCAGTGGTTAAGTGACTGTTTCACAATCGTGCTTATGATCTTACTTCAGCCTTGCTTTGCTTTACAGACCTGCAAAAGTCGTAAATGAAAGGATTGGTCATAAAGTTATTTTTTTAGCACTGCTGTGACTGCAAATAGTTACTAAATGAAGCTGCTACTAAATGAGGACTGCCTGTATTTGCTGTTGGAAATGGCAGGTGCTGCTAAAGGGAATGCATGATTATAAATATGTACAACTACCACATATGATTTTCATTTAAAGCATCCAAGGTTGTGATCATCACTAGGTCTCATGACTAAACTATATTGGGCAGGGATTACTCCCACTAATGTTGCTCCTTGTTTACTAGTCTTTTTCCCAAACTAAAAAGCCTTAAAGACTCAAAGTCGTAATGGAGTAGCTTCCACTTCTTGATCTCTCGAGTTTTCTCTTTCTGCTTTTTTCCCCCAGTACTACTGCAGACTTTCTGAAGCACAGTTACCAGAACTACATACGGTACTGTACAGTGTTCTATGTATGTATTCTGTATTCTATGTATTCTGGTGCCTGGTTGCACCAAAAATTTGAATAACAATGTTACAATGCTGGTGATTTAATTTTCCATTCTTTTTGTATTGATTTCCAATATAAGATTTGCCCTTTTCATGACATGGGTTTGATCTTGTTATTGGGCTATTCTCCCACAACCCAAAGATTCTTTTCCTAATTGTCATAGTCCAGGGGTGTCAAACTCATGTCATCATGGCGGCATCACGTGATGTACCGGGACTTCTTTCCCCTTCACTAAACCGGGCGTGGCCAGTGTGTGACGCATCCAGCCCACGGGCTGGGAGTTTGACAGCCCTGTCATAGCCACCTCTCATTCTATTAGCATAAACTGTAAGTAAAATCTGCTTAACATTTCCCTCATATTCACAAAGATTCTGAACTTTGACAATCAGCCAGTGAAACAAGCTAGCTAGATAATATTTCACACAAGCTCATGGCCAATCAGTAAAAGTTCCCTAAATCTCATGGTACTGGTCACTGTTGTACAACTTTCTCTCATGCCCCCTGGCTCTCTCTCTCTCTCTGCTTAATGATTAAACATCAAACATGATTGAAGCTTTGATTCCACCCTGAAAGACTGGATGGGAAGAGGCTTTTGAACCAAGAGTTCCACATTAGCAACTTACAATGTCACCCAGCCATCACTCTGCTGGTATGTCACTGAGTGACTCTATGATTGGACAATTCTATAAATCGCTAGTGAAGAAATCCTCAGTGAGTTAAACCTACATGGTTCTTCCAAGCCTGCTCTTCCACCAGAGGCAATGAAGTAGCCATTTCAGATGTAGGCTGGCATGGGTGCTGAAATAGGGTTACCCTTTTAATGCCAGAGTAACCATTTCATTGTGCAGCCCATGGGAGGAGGTACTTGCCTTGACTATCCACTCGCCATACAGCAGTCCAAGGGGGGTCCTCAAAGCAGCACATTGTGAAATAGTTCTATGCAGAAACTTCATGCCTAGGGCCCAATCAGAATGATATCTATACAGGGGCCAGTTGGGCAGACAGAAAATAAGGGATACTATTACTGTCACTGAAAGGAGTGTGCAAGAAAAAAAATGTATGAGGAAAGTACAGGGGAAATATGTGGGAGAAAAAAGAGAAGCAACATGATTGTCTAAGGCTGTAGGTTCTTCTCCTACCTCTTAGGTGAGGGGTGTCAAACTGGCGGCCTGCGGGCCGGATGCGTCACGTGCAGGTCACACCCACCCCAGCTCCGCGAAGGGAAAAAACGTCACAATATGTCACGTGATGGCAACGTGATGCGTTGAGTTTGACACCCGTGTCTTAGGTCTTCTTGGGTTGTCCCTGTATTCATCACTACCAAAAGTTTTCCCAGACATATCAAGTAATTTTTCTCTCTAAGGCAGTGCAGCCAATACCCCTAACTACATCTGTACAAAACAGTTCAACCTTGGGTTATATATATTCTCTTCTATAGGTACATTGAGATTATGTATCTCCATGAAAGCTTGACATGGCCTTGACATGTCTGAGCATCCATGTGCATGTAGAGCAGATAAATTTCTGAGAATGCAACCAAGAGAAACACTCAGATAATAGTGGGAGACTCTCAAAGAAGCCAACCTGAGCCTTCAGAGAAACCAGCACATCAAAATTTGAACAATGGGTTCAGAGAGACAGTTTAATTCCTTTGGTTCTTCTAAATGCTTCATAAACATGCTGAAATTACTTTTGCACATGAGACAGAAAACCAAATAACCATATAAGTAAAATAAATTTAACTACTGAGATCTGACTTGCCTTTCATGGTAACTAGAATCTGTTGCCTAAGTCATCAACCTCAATGGTAGATCACAGATTTTTTTTTATTTGTTTATTGTTTTGAAAAATAAATTTACTTTATTTACACATTGAAAAATTATAATTGCTTAATAGGGCTCTAGAGTGCTTCCGAGTTGAAGGGGAAAAAAGCTTTGCGGGATGTTTAGGCATGCATTTAGCACCTGTCAACTCCTTAAACAAAAATATCTTTCCTTGGGATCACAGAGAAGCCACATGTAATGCTGTAAAGCAAAACAAAACAAAAGGCTTCCCTGCCCTGAGCCACCACAAATCTTGTAACACAAAAAAAAAAAAACTCCTTCCCCCATTCCATACCAAATAAAAATAAAACAAATGGTTTTTATTCCCATCCCCAAACCATGTCTATACTTCATATATATGTATTTATTTGGTCTTATGCAAACTCCCCCCCCCCCAACCTTAGCAATATTTATTTCTGAGTAGAACTGCAAAGCCAGCAAGTCACCTTTCCCTTTGAAAGACCTGAATCCCACAAGCCAGAAGGCAGAAGTCTTAGTAAATGGAAAGTTGACTCTTTATAAGCTCAACACAGCCATAGCTGAGATAGTAATACATCAATTTAGCATATATTTTAAGTACATTTTAATGGGTGGTTACTTTTTTAAAAAAACAGGATGGAAAACCTGTCACCAGTTGCTTATTGTTGTTTCTATACCATATAATCATAATCATTAAGAATTCAAATCAGACAGCCATCATGTTCATTTTGTTTTCTGAAGACTATTCAACCCTCTTGGTTCCTTATACCAGCCATTTGGCTTATAAATTCAGAAAGTTAGCTAGAAAAAAAAAGAGAATATAAATAATTATACTGTATATGTATAGTATGTTTGCTTTATACCATGATCTTTTATGCATGCTAAAAAAAAAGTACATCTTTGAATAATCTTCAACAAGTAACCTAAAGCTTGCAAAGAAATGCCAAAATTCAAACGTTTGTTGGAAAGCTCCAGTTATAGTATATTGTTGATTTAACTGGGTCCTCGGAAATAATCATTCAGCAGAAGAACCATTTTGGGAGGGTTAGACAAAGCACCGTTTTAGATATTACTTTATTTTACGGTGCACTTAGCATTGATTTCCACCCCCATGATCCTAGTGCTGAAAATATTTCCTTTCCTTGTATCTAGCCATTAGGTTTTATCAAGATTCCAACTGCAATTCAGCCCAGTATCTCTATATTTCTTTGATTTGTATTAAGAGCTTTATGTTACTGTGTTACTTTCCCCTCCCTCTCGTCCATTGTGCCATTAAAATGTTTCTCCTTTTCTTTTTCCTATTTTCTCAGTACAGGAAAGGAAATATTGCTGTCACTTTCCATGGGGCCTGCCTTCCATCTTGCAGTGGTGCTACTGTTCAATGGCTCTTGGAGTCTCTAAGTGGTATCCAATTTATTTGTATTCTGATGCCACTTAGAGGAAGCGTATGTCTCTGTCAGTCAAAGCTCAGGGTACTTTGCACTCGTGGAAGCTCCAGGATGTACAAATTGACAATATCAATTCTAGCCAATCATCTTGCAGGCAATTTTCACCTGTCTGCTGAAAAGTGTTATTCTCCCAATTCATTCTGCAGAACCATTTACTGTCATCAAAGCCCAACTTAGGTTGCTTTCCTGAGCAATGCCAAGATCTGTGAGCTCAATTTCCAATCTTTTTTTTTTTTTTTGCTTTATATATAGGACTCACACTAAATAAGAAAGGAAGCTTCTCAAGCGATCTATTGTTTGGCTGGCAGAAAGAGTGTGCACAATCATTTGGGGTGGCTATTTTTATCAGATTTTGTAATGGGCTTGTTGCTATATAGTACCCAACTCTGTGTTTATGGGGAAGCCTGTTAGTCTCTAAAAGCCAAATTTGGTCTACCTCGCTTCACTTCAAATGCTCCTGTTTGGTTAGAGATTTGTATCTCTCTTGTGGTTTGCATTCATCACACTTAAGCAGATAATTTGAGATCTAAATCTACTGTACAAAATTACAGAGCTAAAATCACTCACATTTACTACTTGTGGGTTCTCTGTGGATGATTCCTAAGTATCACTGTAACATCCTGCAGGTTTTAGTAGGAGAGATGTTTTACTTTGGCTCGCATTTGTATAATACTCACAGTATTATAGAAATGATAGGCAAATATGCTAATCTCCAGTATAATAATATTTGTGTACACTCAGAGACGGAGATTGAGCCAGTAACTCATGTATTTTCACACTACCCATAATGACATCTATGCAGGGGTGGGTTCCAACTTACCTCGCTGCCGGTTCGCTCCCTCCCACGCCGTGTGGGCGCACGTGTGCTTTCCACGCGCGCGCATGCGCAGTAACAAAAAATCCAGGGGGAAATGGAAAAAAAACCAAAGCCGAAAAAAAGATGGCGACCGCATGCACAGTGCCGGAGGTCGGCTTCTGCGCATGCTCAGAAGGAAAAAAAATTAAAAAAATTAAAAAAAAATAAAAAAAAACTTCAAAAAAAAGATGGCGGCCCCCACGGACCGGCACCGACCGATCCGGTTCGGTGATGTCATCGTGACATCACCAGCGGGCTGCTACCAGTTCGGGAGAACCAGTCCAAACCGGGAGGAACCCACCCCTGCATCTATGGCATCTGGGACTCATAAACTCAATTATCAGAATGTTTAGTTGTCTTTCTGATCAGGATGTTAACATCTTCTTTCTTCAAGGCCTAACTTGATTAACCAGCATAAAGTCTGTCAAGTTTCTAGGAATAACCATTGTTTGCAGAATTTCAGTTGATACTGTCTTCTTATTAATTGTATGAACTTCTATTTTATTGGGCTGGGATAATCACTCAATCAATGTTTTCTTGTCCAGAAAGAATTTTTCAATGACTATTGTATCTAATTTGTTTGCAGTATGAGATTTAGAATTAGTATCCTAAATTCTTTACCTATTTATTACTTAAAATCATAAGATGCAAAGGTTTAAAATGACCTCAAAGATCACTTAGTCAAATCCTTTTGCCCAGTGCAGAAATTCATTATTTCAGCATCTCCAACCAGCATTTGCTTGGACATCTCCATTAGAAGATACTCTACCACCACTTGAGGCCTCTGTTTCATTGTTGAATAACTGAAGGTATCCAGCTGAAAGCTACTTCTGTGAAATTTAAATCTATTGTTTAATCCTTCACTTCCCTAACTTCTTGAATGAAGCTGTACAATTCTTTCTTCACCATAACAGCCCTTCCGTTACTAATACCATTTAACATTACAGTTAATTAATATAGCACTAGCAATAGCACTTAGACTTATATACCGCTTTACAGTGCTTTACAGCACTCTCTAAGCGGTTCACAGAGTCAGCATATTGCCCCCAACAATCTGGGTCCTCATTTTACCCACCTTGGAAGGATGGAAGGCTGAGTCAACCTTGAGCCGGTGAGATTTGAACCGCTGAACTGCTGAACAGTCAGCTGAAGTAGCCTGCAGTACTGCACTCTAACCACTGCGCCACCTCTGCTCTTCTATGATATATGGTATAAACAAGGAAGAGTGGTGAACTTATTGATTTATTTTAAATGTTATTGTCCTAAATTCATCATGACAACTTCTGGGGGCAGTTTATAATATAGAAAAAACAAGAATAAAGTAACAATACATAAAACAACAGACAAAAAGTATGACATTAAAATGCCTGGGAGAGAGAGAGAGAGAGAGAGAGAGAGAGAGAGAGAGAGAGAGAGAGAGTTGTAAGATCAAAAGTTTAAATATACTTTCTCAGCTGCTAACGTCAAGAAGAAATCTGGAGAAGAGTCTCAAAAGAAAATTTGCATTCGGCAGGTATATATGGGTGTAGATAACCTTTCCATAAAGAAGTTGGTAAGAATTATTTTGGCAAGAAATCTTCAGACGTATATTAAAATAAGCCCCTAGGTTAACCTTAAAAACAAATCCATACAAGACCAGAATTGAGAAGACAGCAACAGACAGCAAGTGCCACCTATGCAAAGAATCTGGAGTAACATTGGACCACCTGGTTAGTTACTGCAAGAAGCTCATACAAGCTGACTACAAGCAACAAAACCATAAAGTAGCAACAATGGTGCATTGGAAGATCTGCAAGAAATATCATTTGCCTGCAAGCAAGAACTGGTGGGATCATAAAATAGAGAAAGTCATACAAAATAAAGAAGCTAAATTGCTCTGGTTCTTGAGAATTCAAACAGACGGGCACCTGCCACATAACACCCCAGACTTAACAATTGTCGATTAGAAAGACAAAAAAGGTCTGGCTGGTAGATATGGCAGTACCTGGAGACAGCAGAATAGAAGAGAAAGAGAAAGAACTGGAGAAGATAACAAAATACAAAGACCATCAAATAGAAACAGAATGATTGTGTCAAAAGAAAGCAAAAGTAGCTCCAATAGTAACAGGCACCTTGGGTGCAATCCCAAAACAACTGGAGCACCACTTGAACATCATCAGGATTGACAAATTCATCATCAGTCAACTGCAAAAGGCAGTTTTACTCGAAACAGCCTATATCTTGGGACAATAACTGTTACACCATCAAACATCCACATCTGCCTATCCCAGGTCCTTGGAAAGGACTCAATAGGTAGACAAAAATGCCAAATCCAGTCTGGCTGACTGTACAATGAACCAAAATAATTGCAAAAGACATCTTTACTTGGAATGGCTTACATCCTGCAACAATACTTTTAACACCATCAGGCAAGAAATCCGCCCATCCCAATGACTCTATAGTGGATAAAAATGCCAAATCCAGTCTAAACATCTGGCTGACTTTACAACAAACCATAATAATAATTATAATAACAACATCATAATGTCATGGCCCTGTCGGAGCCTGGGTCCGAGGAGGAGGACGAGACATCGGCATATGGCCCTGTTGGAGCATGGGGCCGACGGAGGATGGCACCGCCTCTCTGGCCCCAGAGGATCGACCAGGGGAGTAGGACGAGGCAGTCCAGGTCCCTTGGGCCTTGAAGGGGTGGCCAATGATGGAGAGAGGGCACAGGATGACCACACAAGGGAGGAGGTGAGGGAAAGAGTAGGCAGCGAAGCAGAGGAGTGATGGAGCTCTGTGGAGGAGTGATTGGCTCCCCCGCCTGATCCTCAAGCGCAGAGGGTAGAGAGGAGGTGGGCTCAGCACAGGGCAAACCGACGGCTCAGGGGGAGGGCACCCCACCCCTCATCACAAGGCTCACCTGGGGAATAAGATTTAAAGAGATGCTATGGGGAGGGGCGCTTGTTGGAAACAAGCATTGCCTTTTTCCAGTCATGCTTGCACAAGCTGCCACCTTGTCTTACTGTGCTTAGCCTTGCTTTGCCTGGGTTCAACTTGCCTTGCTTTGCCAGGCCTGGCCATAGGCAAGTATTCAGCGACACAGCTCTGCTTCGGGTTGTGCTGCAGCCCCAGCACACACACCCACACACACATATCTAGGAACTTCAATTCAGTAATGAAGCATTCATTTTTCAATGAATAAGAAATGTTTTTAAAAGTATTTAGACTGCTTCTTGTATTCAGATTGGACTCTTTTCTCAAAACTATAATATGCCCCAACTGCATATTTGACATTATAATGTATTTACATCACTCTTCAGTAATGAAAATGTGATATTCCATCTTCATATAGTAAGTGAGAGAGAGTTTTGTCTGAGTGGGAGACAAATATTCTGTCATTACTTCCTTCTTTTCATTATCTGCCAAATATATGTTCTTTCTGAGAAAGGGAACCAGTCAAACCCCCAAAGCATTACAAAGTTCATAGGAAGGTACAGGTAAAAATAATTGTAGATATGACTAACTATCAGAAACCATTTCTTGACAGCAGCCTAATATTCACAGATTCTTGGTCCACACAGCACTCAACAACAGAAATGAAACCATGTATAAATGTAAAAGACTTGCATTTCCCAGGTATAAATACCAAAGATGACCATGCAACAGATGCCAAGGATGGAAGAAAAGCAGATTACCTAAACAACAAAAAAGTAAGGCCCCTAATGAGCAAAAGGAGGAGAATTGCTGAATAAGACTGCCAACAAGAGGAGAGAAAACTCAATAATTTGCATACAGAGAAGAGAAAGCTGTAGATGTTGAGTCTAAATGTAACAGGCAACAATGGAGAAGGATGAAATATAATTTTCTCAAAGTAGAACTGACTAAGAAAATGAGAGACTGAAAGCATGAGGCTTGATTTCTAAATGGATAATCCAGTAGTTAGAAAGAGGTATCATATTTTGCGAGTAGCTAATGGTGTAAAGATTAATCACAAAATAACCTAGGCCTCAACCAGAGGTGGTTTTCAGCAGGTTCTGACCAGTTCTGGAGAACCGGTAGCGGAAATCTTGAGTAGTTCGGGTTCCTCCCGGTTCGGACCAGTTCTTCTGATGTCACGATGACATCACCGATCTGGTTCGGTCGGTGCCGGTCCGTGGGCACCGCCATCTTTTTTTTGAATTTTTGAAAAAAAAAATTCTTCTGTGCATGCGCAGAAGCCGAATTTCTGGCACTGCACATGCATCGCCATCTTGTTTTCAGCATTTTTTTATTTTTTGACTTTTTTAAATTATTTTTTTACTGCGCATGTACATGCGCCCATGAGGTGCGCGCACGCCCATGAGGCAGGGCCACACAGCACAGGAGGAACGAACCGGCAGCGAGGTAAGTTAGAACCCACCCCTGGTTCGGAAAACCAGTAAATACCACCTCTGACTGGCCCCACCCCCATCTATTCTCTGCCTCCCGAGTCCCAGCTGATCGGGAGGAAATGGGGATTTTGCAGTAACCTTCCTCTGGAGTGGGGAGGAAATGGAGATTTTGCAGGATCCTTCCCCTGGAGTGGGGTGGGAATGGAGATTTTACAGTATCCTTCCCCTGCCACACCCACCAAGCCATGCTACGCCCACCAAGCCACGCCCACAGAACCAGTAGTAAAAAAAATTGAGACCCACCACTGGCCTCAACAATTCAGAGGTAGATTTGATTCTTGCAAATAAAATGGTTTCCTATACTTTAGCTGTCTTGCGTCTTCTCTCTGCCTTTTCTTCAGAACCCCTTATTGCAGGGGACAAAGCATATCCCTTGGAAGTCCCTGCGATGGACCCATAGTGTCCATTTTTATCTGAATGCCTGTGCTGAATCCAATACTGTTGTAACAAGAGATATTTCCATTGCCATTGTTGCTAGAATGCTGGGCTTTCCTCTAGTGTACACATTTGGTGAAATTTGCCTGTTCGTATCTTGTTTTCTAGGAATTGCACATCTGCTGGAATATTGTACCAGCTTTGTTGAAATCTAGTGATTTGGAAAAGCAGGGCGAGGGAAGAGGGACAGATTGTTTATAACTTACAATGCAGAAGCACATAATTATTCCATGAGCAATGGATGGCATGCAGAGGGCTGATGGAGAATTCAGAGTTTGAAAAAAAGCATGCAGTTGACAATACTCTGCTAGCAACTGGCATTTATTTTCCTTTCCTGTTACAGTGTGCAAATAGACAGCCGGAGATATTTCATGATTTGGGCTTCTATAATAATGTCTCCAGACAGATCTTTGTGGGCTTACAGTAAACGTAGATCTATCTCTTTACTGTCATATATTGCCACCATAGTAATGGCTCTACCCTGTAACACGTTAGGAAATTGTAATTGGGAGATTTTTCTCTTGTCTTTAATTTAAACCCAAGAGTCTTATTAAGCTGGCCCAGGGATGCTGATTAAAAACAGTCTTTCACAATTACTATTCACAGAAGCACCTGCACTTAACCTCCAGTCTTTTTGCTGCTGGAGGTTGGAACAGGCATCTGATGAATGAGAGGCTTATTGTGCCATCTCCCTGCATTCCAGATGCTCAAGCCCACCTCCTTGTGTGTTTAAGCTGCCTGTAAATGTTAAGAGAGGCTGTAGGAATGTCAGCTTTGTGGGAAAGGAATCTATTTGTAACTGATAAAGAGAAGTTGACTTGGAAAGATAGCAGAGAAAGCTTTTCAATTTAGCTAAAATGTGATGGATGTCTTCAAGTCTTGCACTGAAGCATTTGGAATTATAAACAGAAACATAAGAGTCAAGATCTACGGTGGAAGATTTCCAGCATCAAAACTGGGGTTTTTTTTCTTTTTCCTCTTTAGACATATGTACATAAATTCTGATTAATGAAGGCCTAAATTGCTTCTACCATTTTTCTCTATCCTTGCCCACACAAAAAAAGATTAAAATACATTGGATAATCAGCATTTTCTCTCTTTTATTCAACATTTTCTTTACAGATTTGAGCCATTATCCTATACCTATCCCTTATGCTTTTTAGCTGGATTGCTTCCTTATTATACATTGTGGAATTGTACTCAATAATGTATTGATGTTCTTTTCTTTAAAATTGTGAATATTAATTTTAAACATCTAAATATGGTAGAGCAGGATTTTAATACCTTCCCTCAAGCTTTTCTAGTGTCTGAAAGGATATATAGTTGGTCACGCAGACCTCAGAATTTCAGCAATTGTCCATTTACAAGACCCATTTTTATATATTTGCAGAATGAATGTTGTGCATTAAGGGAAAAATAACATCAGATTATATTATGAGCTAGCATTTTATTATTGTATTTATTATAATGACATTTATGAAAATTGGTTTAATAATGAATGTTGTTGCTGTTGTTAGTTGCAAAGTCGTGTCTGACCCATTGCGACCCCATGGACAACGTTCCTCCAGGCCTTCCTGTCCTCTACCATCCCCCGGAGTCCATTTAAGCTCACGCCGACTGTTTCAGTGACTCCATCCAGCCATCTCATTCTCTGTCGTCCCCTTCTTCTTTTGCCCACAGTCTTTCCCAGCATTAGGCTTTTCTCCTTCCTTCTCATTAGGTGGCCAAATAAAGAATGTATAATTATTAATTAACTAAATATACAAGGTAAATACATCAGTGCTTCCCAAACTTTATACATATAGCCAGGAACTGCTGGGGGTGGGGGGTGAGTGTTAGTATCTTGTTGTGTATCTCCCAACATCTAGGTATGCCACCAAAGTCTTCTGGGAATTGGGTAGCCTTCATAAACCCAATAAATAAATAATATGTGCAAAATAGTAGACAGGCTTCTGGGCATGCATCCAGTGAGTATTTTTAGTTTTCAGTCTCCTGATTTCCAGGGAAGAGAAAAACTTCTTCAGAGAAAAGCTCTTCTTATTCCCTTCCAACCAGAATATTCATATTGGTGAGATGATGGCTGAAGCACTTGACCCAAAGAGAGAAAAAATGATTATTTGTGTATTTTCTGAGAACCAGGATTTGTTTTGTTAAAAACAGCCCAACTTTTTCGAGGTTTCCCTCTGCTGGTTTAAGGAATCCACTCATTGATGTTACGGTGACTTAAAATAGAAACCAGTTTTGCCATATTGTTCATATGAGCTGAGTTTTACTGTGGTCTTTGGCATTCAATAATTATGTCGCCATCTAGGGGGGGTGGAATATAGAAATGTATATATTTATTTATCCTGGTCTATACATTCTATCTGAAACATACATATGCTTGTTCACAGTCTGACTAAACAATTTTTCCTGGAAGGAAGGAAGGAAGGGAGGG
>QLTV01002419.1:6779632-6791561 GCA_003457575.1 Thermophis baileyi | reverse complement strand
AGGAAGGAAGGAAGGAAGGAAGGAAGGAAGGAAGGAAGGAAGGAAGGAAGGAAGGAAGGAAGGAAGGAAGGAAGGAAGGAAGGAAGGAAGGAAAAGAGAGAGAAAGAGAGAAAGGTCTTTTATTTACCATTGCATCCCTGGTAATTTAAAACAATCCAAGATCTTTTCCTCCTCAAACTACGTTGCTTTTCCTGTCAAGAGTTGGCATAATTTTTTTTTATTATAGTAGAGGTGCATAACTTAACTCTCAAAAATCTCCCAAAGCTGCTACCAACTTGTAATTTTTAATGTGAGAAAAGGGGAAAGACTATGACAGGAACAGAACCATATTATTAATTTGTAATTCAAATGTAACTGCAAATAAAATAAAAACAAACTCAGTTCCTGTCCTGGCCCTGCCCTCTTCATTCTTAGAATACAGCTCCCAGATGCCTACTCAAAGACAAATACAGTCCTTGGACTTTAAAAAGTTGGGTGTTACTAGAGTTTCTGCTCTTGCTGTTACTACATCTTTCCTAGATGTTATTTTATTTTTTATTTTATTTCTATAACTGCCCATCTCAACACATGACTCTCACAAGTCAAAACATATATTACAATTAAAACCTTAAAAACATTTTAAAGCCATAAAAACAGTAAAAAGTGTTAACATAGTAAAAACATTAAAACGTCTCATCTGAACTACATACTGGCCTGTTAACAATATAGTCAGAAGGCTGGGCCCTTGGTACATGTAGCGCCCCAGGTTTGGGAGCCTGGCCAGGTTTTTAAAACATTACATTACAGAAGACTAACAGGGTTGGGGGTCATTCTAACCTCTGAAGGGAGGATGTTCCACAGAACAGGGACTGCTGCAGAAAAAGCTCAAAAAATATATGCAATATTTCCACTTTTATAGCTATTGTACCATTACCATTTCATCATACTGGCACCGAAAATCTTACCTAGGCCTTTATTCAACAACCTTTAGAGTTCCCTGAGAGATTTGAGTATGCAAACCCACCTCATCAGCTCTGAAATGATATGTGTCCAAGAGCCAGGGCAAGAGGGAGAGAACATAGAATAATAGAGTTGGAAGGGACCTTGAAGGTCTTCTAGTCCAACCCCCTGCTCGAGCAGGAGACCCTATACCATTTCAGACAAACAGTTATCCAGTCTCTTTTTGAAAGCCTCCAGTGATGGAGCACCCACAACTTCTGAAGTTCCATTGGTTGATTGTTCTCTCCGTAGTTAGTAGGTTAATAGTTAAGAGTGTCTTCTGAGTAAATCTTACCTAGGGCACAGAAAATTACACTAGCTTTGATTCCTCTTATCTGACATATTGTGGAGGATACTTCACATGCAAATAATGACAGTTTTACAAGGCCAAGGAGAGAAAAATGCAACCAATTTTTATTCCTGTTCAGCCTATTTTAGGAGCCAAAGCGGAGACAGTCGTTTGCATTACTTTTTCCACAAGATGAATGTGAGACTGTCTGTGAGATATGGAAATTAGTATGCAGAAGAGGAAATTGTTTTAGCACCTTTCTTACAGCCTTGTGCTCTTTTAAAATATGACTTTGACAGTGAATGGAATTTATATTTGCCAATAATATCCTCTAAAGATAAATAAATCTATGTGTTGAATGGAAGTTAAAAAAAAGAATAACTTCTTTTCGAGCAAAGAACCTAAAGAAATAGGTAAGAATGTTTAAAATGTCAAGAATTCAAACTAATGTTCAGCACCCGGTGAATGGATTAATGATGTATTTAGCATTATTGCCACTATGCAAAAATATATATATTATTTTCAAGGGTACAGTTTGAAGTGAGGGTTCACAATGTCTAAAACATTACTAAGACTATACATTTTAAATTCTTCTGACAACTGATCTCTCAAAAAGCCTCAGAAGATAATCCTACACTTGTTGAAAATGAAGGCCGCAAAGAAATATTTCAAGCTAGGTCAAGATTCAGATTTGCTGTAGTTTTATTGTCAATGCTAAGCATCTTTTAAAGAACCAGCCATCTTTCCATCTTCATATTCTCTATCTATTCCTCCTTGTTCTTCTCATTACTGACATACACCAAAAGGCATCTGCAGTGGTGGAGGAAAGGAGCGGAATGGCAAAAAAAAGTGCACGGCTGTAATGCAAGTCAAGTGATTTATATGCTTCTGTTCAACACCTGGAATTGAATTAATGGGGAATGGGGAATGGGGAAGGGAGGAGAGGAGAGGAGAGAAGAGAAGAGGAGATTGGACACATAAGGAATTTGTCTCCAGTGCATAAGCTCATAGTGTACATACAAACAATAAAGTGATACCAATAGGAGAAGACAGTAGGAAAGATGAGAAGGATAATAATAATACAGCCCTACTGCATGGATAAATATCCTTAGACAATTAGGTGTTCATCAGAATAAGTACAAAAAGGCTGGGGTTTGCTTTGTGACATTATGATAACATATTAATTTTCCCATCATCGCAGAATCATAGGGTTGGAAGAAACTTAGATCTTCCAGTCCAAATCCATGGCAGGAATCCTCAGCCCATCTCAGACAAATGGCTATCTAACCTTTGTTTGAAAACTTTCAGTGATGGAGTACCCATGACTCCAGGAGGCAGGCTGTTCTATTGCTTATTAGTTCTTACGGTCACCGTTTGTTCTTTTCCTACCCTTTGGCATTGCAGGGAATAAATCTACACCCTCTGTGACAGATCTTCAAGTATTCAGAGACTGCTATTGCACCTCACCGTAGACTTCTCTTTTTTTAGGTTAAACATTTCAAGTTGTTTTAACTGCTTTTCAAAGGATTTAGCCTCTGAGCCCCTAACCATTCCTGGTGCTTTCTACTGCATCCTTCTTGTATTGTATTGTATTTATGCTGACCAGTGCAGCATAAAGTGGAACTATTGATTTCCTGAAATCTCAACATTATACCTCAGATGATGCAGGCAAGTTTGCACTGGTCTTTGGACAGATGCACCACATTGCTGGCTCATGTTTTACCTGTGATCTAAGCATTAAGGACATTCATATCCTTGCTTCTGAGCCAGGTACCCTCTATCTTATAGCCATGTGCCTGTTTTTTTTTTTTACTACTGTAATTGCACAACTCTTTATTTCTCACAGATGAACAGCATCCTTTTGAACCTTGAGTCTGTCTTCTGGGGTGTCAGCTGTGCTCCCTAGTTTTGTGACATCTGAATCATGCTTTGCATTGAATACTAATGCATATGCCCTACTCTCAAATCCACATGAAAACACCCTGGGAAAATATAGGGCTTCAATGGCTTTGTCTTCTGACTATACTGTTGTAGGGTCCCCCAACCTACGAAAGATAACAATTTTATTACTGAGTATGAGATTCTCTGGGTTGCCTTTGGGCTCTATCCAAAGCCAGATTAAGCTCATTAGCAGAAAAAATGGATTAATTACAAATGAGCTGAATTTCTTTTTCTTTTTCCTGAAGCAGTTACAAAACTGATATATCTGATTCCCTCAGGGCAGCCAAGAGCATTCAGCCCTTGGTTTTTGTTTGGTTCTATTTTAAAAGAATGAGCATGTCTGAGTAAACCACTGTTCTCCAAATGGACATCTTTGATGTGTTTTGGATATGTTCCTTTTTAATGTTCAGACACACAGAAAAAGAAATGGCTGTTTTCATTGTTCTTCAGGTGCTCCACACTCCCTGAAAAGGTTGTACAGCTTCAATATTTTTTAAAATCCCCTTCACGCAATAAGTATCCTCCCATTCCACTAATGATTTCAGTACGAATAGCTTCATCTTGTTTGATCAACCTCTTTGCTCCAAGATGGGGAATTTCTGGTTTTTAGGTTGACTCATGGACTTTCTTGCTGGAGATTTCCTTCCTCTTTCACCTGTTTGTTGTGGTTGTTGTTTGTGTGAATTTCTATTGTTTTGAACACAGTACTGGAGTTGATGATCCCACTATTTTTCAACTATGCTTTTCTTTTTGAACTAAACAAAGGTGATTATGTCTCTTTCTCATAATCTTTGCAAAATAACATGAGTCATCACCATAGCACCTAGTGCTGACAGAGCCAGAATGAACAATTCAAAAAGGAAACATAGTCTCTCCACCAAGGGTGACATAAGTAACCTGGAGCATTGCACAGACAGTAATATTAGCAGCTGCACAGACAGTAATATTAGCAGCTGTCCACTCAGAATAACACCTGAAATCCTGAAAAATAATAAAAGAAGTAGAAACAAAGAAAAATCTGTAATGCACCCAGTGTTTGACAGAATTGATTACTCAGAGCTGCAAAACTCAGCTCACCTTTTCAGTTTAAATCCAATTTCTGTGCAACTTAAAAACTGGCAAACATTTCAGAAAGTACCATATAAGCATTATGTGGACGGATACCTCTGAAGAAGCCAGGTCAGAGGTGGGTTTCAGCAGGTTCTGACCAGTTCTGGAGAACCGGTAGCGGAAATTTTGAGTAGTTCGGACAACCAGTAAATACCACCTCTGACTGGCCCCGCCCCCATCTATTCTCTGCCTGATCAGTCCCAGCTGATCGGGAGGGAATGGAGATTTTGCAGTATCCTTCCCCTGGAGTTGGGTGGGAATAGAGGTTTTACAGTATCCTTCCCCTTCCACGCCCACCAAGCCATGCCCACCAAGTCACATGCCACACCAAGCCACACCCACAGAACCGGTAGTAAAAAAAATTGAATCCCACCACTGAGCCAGGTGTCTAGTTTATCCTATGGCCCAGGCCAAACTACCCATGAACGGCAGTACCTGGTAACTGGAGGAGGGAGATTTGTCCATGGCAGCCTAAAGTGGCTGCATATCAATGAAGTATGCCAGACCTTATCCATATAAAAAAACTACCTCAGGAATGGGAATGAGATGAACACGTCAGCAGAAAGCCATTGGATATTTTTCTTAGTACATTTGCCTTAAATTATAAAAGGTTGAAGAACCAGAGATCAAAGGCAAAATCTAACAATCAAAACTATTCTATATTGGGGGGGGGGGCAGAAATATTGTGAAATAGTTCAATAAATTGCCAACGTTTCCATCAAAGTCAATGAAACTTAAAAGTACTTGGCTAGATTTTGCCTTCCATTCTTGCATTAATCTCATTATCAAGCCAACATGTTATGTGATAGCACTGAAAAAAAAATCTAATCTCTTACCCATCAAGAAACTATCACCTCAATCTTTCATATGGACTTGAAATTACTTTTGTTATCTTGTATCTGAGGAGTCCTAGCACTGATGATGTTACCTAGTTTGGGTAATGAAACATCTGCAAGAAAACAGCTAAGCTCAGAGAGCACCAATTCCCCTCATTTCAATCCTGAGTTACAAATATTCTCCTTTATTGGTATCTTGTATCTTCATTAGAGAGCTTGAGATGGCATATATAATACACTGTTTTCCTATTGTCCCCACATAAACAACCCTATCAAATAGGTTGAACTGTGATAGAGTGCTTGGACACTCAATGAGCCAACACTCAAACCACTGCACTGGTATCTGTGTATTTCTACATCTATATATCTATATCATCTATTCATCTATCTTGCCTAACAATTCCGGATAAAAATCTGTATTATAAAGGTATTACATTCATTATAATACTTTCTCATATAACATGAGAAGACATTCTCCCTTATCTCCCAATAACTCATAAACCCCAAGTCCTATGCACTCTGATCTTTTGCATTGCCATGCCACTGTATGCAAAACTGAAGTTATTCAATCTTCTTCCACTACATTTTAATGTGGACTGTTACATCAATAACCTTTGAGACAATACAAGATTGTGCTTGATGAGATGTGACATTTGATCCCTCCCCTCCAAGATGTTATATTTTTCACCTGAAAGAAAAATGATTCTTCCATCAGTTAAAGTTAATAATATAAGTCAACATCTGGCCTTTATGTGCTTGGAAAGTTAAAATATATTACTCACTTTTATCTAAATGATATTGATAAATCAGTTATATTAATCAAATTGGGCTAACAGATACTTAGTTTATCGGCTTTATCTGAATCCTCTAAAATTTTGCCATACCCCAAAAAAATCACTCAAACCATGGTAGAAGCAAGTAAACCATGAATGCCTTGTGTCAGTTGTGACTTTCATTGCCAACCTCTTTAAAAATTCTTTAATCTAACTTCTAATTTGAAAGCAAAAAGGATACTCTTCTCTATGTGTTTAGCTAAATGTTCATGATCACATTACTACTCATGAGGGAATTCTGCTTTTGACTGTTTTCTCCTTCAGCATAAAGAAGGAAAAAATTATCTATCTTTGGGAGGGCAAAAAAGAAAAAGATTATCTTTCTCAAAGACTTACTGATAATGGCTATTCATGACATGTTGTTGACTGATTTTGCCATTCTTCTATTGTCAAATGGATTTGTTTAAAGAAGGGTACTTTTTATAGGAAGTATTGCAGCTTGCTGTTACTCACTAAATATAGTGATCAAAAGGTGGGAAATATTTTTCATTCCGTACAGCATTCTACATCTGATGATCTTCAAATATGTGGGATTGTAACCAGCAATGCTGGTAACCCTTTACCAGTATTGCTACAGTAGAGAAGACTGCAGTGTGCTAAATCTCTATACGTACTGTAGAAAAGATGCAAGGTGGGAAATCAAAAAGAAAAATTGGGGCAACCAAAGCATAGTAATCACTATCCCTCTAAACAACTCGACCTTCCTATCAGTGTTTCTTTGCTTGTACAGGTTAAAACCTCAAGCTGATTTTACCAAGAACTAGGAAGACATTCTTATTTGCATGTCTGCAAAATTTTCCCCAAATAACCCAGAATTAGTTATGGATGAGATGATTGAAATTTCAAGTTCAGGAAAGGAAAGCGCCTCTAAATAGGAAGGGAAATATCCTAGATCACTCTGGCTGACTAGTGGCAACTGATCTCTTGGATAACTTCATATTACAGCTTGTTCCAACTTGTACTTCAATATATGCAAGTATCATATGAAACACAATGACTTGCCAAACAAACACAGAGATTATAGTGAGTTGTTTTAAAGTTAAGCAACTGTCATCTGAAAACTCCTTTAGGAAATCTCAAGATGCCTTCTGTCCCAGCTTTGGAAACCTATCATTCAAGACCTACAGTATTTGTGTATTTCCATCTTTTTAAGCTATGTGATTGATAGATTGATTGTGTGTCATCAAAGTCTTCTGTTAACTCTTCAGAATCACATAGATTTTCCCCAGGATGATCTGTCTCTAACTGGATCTTTCAGGTCTTCCAGCAGTTCAGCCAACTGAGTCCATCCACCTTGCTGATCGTCCTCTTCTTTATTGTTCTTTCACCTTTAGATCCTTCTCTGGAGAGCTAGATCTTGGCATAATATGTCCAAAGTAGAATAATTTGAGCCTCATCATTTGTTCTTTGAGGATTCTAGGTTGATTTGTTCAGTGATTCATTAGCTTGTTTTCTTGGCTGTCCATGACATTCTCAAGAGTTTGCTCTAACAGTTTAAAGTAGGTAAGCAGTACAAAAGGTTATTTAATATCTATTTTGGATTTCTGATATTTTTGTGCTTGGTTTTAAGTACATGTGTTTCTTCAAAGTATACAGACCTTTCCATTTTAATGGGAACAAAAATAATGCCTTTAACATTTTAAGGCTAAAACAGGAGGTGGGTGGAAATATAGAGATATTTGTAAATGAAAGAAAACAGGTAAAGGGGAACAGTTGAAGCTTAAGCATCATTATTCTGAAAAGATGAAACTTAATCGTTCCTGTTTTGAAATGGTGATGGAGATAAAAATGCCCATTTTGAAGCAGGGAAAAAAACTTTTAGCTAAACGCCAAATAGATTTAATGTAACTTAAAAAAAATAAATCCCATTTCTCAAAAACAAAATCCTAGGGAACAACAAAATATCCCAACCTCAACTGTAAGCCACAAAAGCAGATATTTTGAAAACATGTTTCATTATTCACCTACTTTTTGTTTATATGTGATTGATAAAACCAAGAGTGAAGCTTTTAGTGTCCCTTTAACTGGGACCCTTTAAAGTGCACCAGAAAGTTCACTGCTATTCCATTTATATCCCAGTGGAATAGCAGTGAACTTTCTGATGCTCTTTAAATGGAGGTATGCCAAGAAAAATGTGTCAACCTGAGCTTATTTATGATAATATTGCAATATACATGCACCAAGCTCATTCCAGGAACAAGTTTCATTCTGTTGATACAGTTCTTCACATATTACACTCGTCAAATACCAGTCTTTGCTACCTACCACAATTGTGATATATAATTTAATGGCCCACTTCTGCCTGTTTCCTAATCAAAACTGCATTCATTAATCAATAAATTTATTTTGCAAATCAGCTGGCTTCATAAGTTGTTGAGTCTGAGTTGAGATGTTTAATAATTGCTTGCCTACCTTCCCTCTTCTTCCTCCTTCTTCTTATGGTTCAGAGTAGAAGCAAAAATCAGTATCCCTTCTGATTTATTTAAATTGCTATGCCTAAATCTGAACACCTGCTTCATGAGCTGAACTCCTTTATATTCAGCTGTGAAAGATCTGTAGTGTTGTGCCAGCCAACTTGCATCTTTCCTATTTCAGATGAGGTACTTCAGCCACAAATATATTTGCAAATGTTCCATATTTGCCACTATCACATGCCATATAATTCATACTTGGCAGATGAAATCAATTATTCTCCTAATCAGGGGTGATGAATACATTTCTTTCATTAACTGCCAGTTGCATTATTTGTTGATTGGATTTCACCAACCCAGGTTTTGAGTGTAGTGTTGTTGCCAGTGATAGAAAGTTCTGTTTCATGTTGATTCATTTTAGTTCCTCACTCTTTTCTCATCTTACATCATTTGTTTGTTTGTTTATTCAATTTTTATAGCTGCCCAACCCAACCGACTGAGTCTGGGCAACTTACAATTCTAAAATTATAAAACAATTTAAAAAACATTAAAACAATAAAATATACACAACATAAACCAATATAAACAGCAGCTGTGATGATTAATCAACTAATACTACTGTACAGCCCTTAACACATTCCAATCATATTGTTTTTGTCCCTACCCTCTTGCCCCATTACTTTTAGGAAAGCAGAAATGTCTTTTAAAATAAGTCAGCAAATTGTTATAAGCCAAAAAAAGTAAATCTTCATGCCAAAAGGAATGATTAAATCCAACCAGTGGATGTAATGCTCTTTTTTACAGGAAATACCAATATGTTTCTGGCAAGATTGCTTTCCATCAGAGAGTATTGATGACCTATCTGAAACCATTTTTAACATAGCTAGAATGATCTTTCACACACCCACATGTTCTTGCTTTTAGAAGATGGTATCTTTACATAATGATTTATAAGCAATAAAGGCTAGCAATCTAGCAATCACAAAAAAAAAACCCGCTGGTAATTGGAGAGAGGAAGCTCTCTTACTGCTAAATAGCACTAGCAATAGCACTTATATACCGCTTCACAGTCCTTTATAGCCCTCTCTCAGCAGTTTACAGAGTGACCATATTGCCCCCAACAATCTGGGTCCTCATTTTACAGATCTTGAAAGGATGGAAGGCTGAGTCAACCTTGAGCTGCTCAGAATCAAACTCTTGGAGTGAGCATTGAGTTAGCCTGCAGTACTGCATTCTAACCACTGCGCCACCACAGCTCTTACAGTAGTGTTAATGATAGTTTCAAGAAGTCAGTGACAGGGGTATGGTAGGTAAAGTTTCTGCTTCTTCAGATTGAGGCAAATTATTGCATGTCCCTCCAAACATCAAAATTAGAACAGGAATGATCAGGCTGCAAACTAAGAGTTATGTCTAACTTTTTTAAAAAATATACAGTATTGCATGAATTATAGAAATGAGCAAATATTCCATTCACTCAGAATGTTTCTAGTATTCCATGTATTAAAAGAACTGAACTGTCTCTGTCTCCTAGATAAGTCATCCAGCTTCACAAATGTACAGTATGTATGTATGTACGTACAGTAGATTGGTAAAATATGTGTACATTATTCTTTCATAAATTGGTAAACAAAGATTAAAGAAAAGAAAAAAAAACACCTAAGAATCAAAGTAAGCCCCCAATTTTGGAAAAAACCTACTTTATTTCAAATATGTCAAATTGTCCAATGTCCATTGAAAAGAAAGAGATTCAATGTCTAGCATATTTTTCATACAAATGTGGATTTTAGGCAGAAAGTTCAGAGCTGAGGAATAAACATGAGAGGAGGATGAACACAGGATAATTATCCAAAACTTGTATCTGGTCCATCAAGGGGATGCAACCCCATCCAGGATTTAGATTCACATCACAAACTCAATAACATGCCAATGTACAAAAGCTCCATATTTCCCAGGTTTTATCTCAGCTTGTCATTTATCAAAAATTCAACCACTGCACCTTGTTTAGAATCCTTAAATAGAAGAGAGAGGTAGAATAATGTGTCATCCTCATGATGATAAACCCTAGACTTCTGAGTTATTCCCCACAAATAGAGTGTGCCCTATCTACCCCCACAAGGCAAATGCACCAGAACCAAAATAAAATCAGCATCACTATATTTTGGCACCAACCACAGAAGAAAGATGGGAACCTCTACAGTGTTCTGTCTTTTAATTTGGTGCACTATCATTATCTTACAAAAATGGATTTCAGGCCTTACATACATTAGAAAGATTTAAGGGTGGGTGAGTGAATGAAACTGAAGTTGATAGCACTAGCATTAGCAATAGCACTTAGACTTACGGTATATACCGCTTCACAGTGCTTTACAGCCCTCTGTAAGTGGTTTAAAGAGTCAGCATATTGCCCCCAACAATCTGGGTCCTCATTTTACTGACCTCGGAAGGATGAGTCAACCTTGAGCTGGTGAGAATCGAACTGCTTGCAGTTGGCAGAATTAGCCTGCAATACTGCATTCTAACCACTGCACCACCACGGCTCCTGACATAAATGTGGGGTATTTTTTTTCCTTGGGTGTAAATATGGAGCAACTACTAGACAGCCAATGTTTATCTTAAAACAGCCTGCTACTCTTCTAGAAAAGAGTACACCTTTGGAGCTTGCAGTGCCTCTTATTGCCAGCTGTCTATAAAATGCAGATATTTCCTTTACTGATTGCAATTAGAGATTGCTTATTTCAAGCCCCCTTCTGAAACAGGTAGACTACCTCTTCCTTGACGGTAATAAGAATATTTATTGGTGAATAACATTAAGACAGAAAAATGCTACCAAAACATAACATCTCATATTGACATTTTATTTTAAGGTGAGAGTGGGGCGGATTCTGACAGTGATGATGAGACCAATGGTGCTGAAGAAAAGACAGTAGTCGAACCAGCCAGTCAGTAAGTAATTGCCATAAATTAATTATATTTATTCTTAGATAGTTTGTTTTAATTTTGTCTTGTATTAAAACTTCAGTTGAATTCCAGCTAAAACTTTGTCAAAACATTGGATGAACTGTAGAAATGTTGGTGAAAATGTATGAAATCTTGCTGCAATATGACAAATGAACAACTGTTGTGGATATTGCAAAAATCAAGAAATGAAAGCCTGCAAAATTCCATATAAAGCCTCAGTGAGCTCTATGGGATGTGCAAATAAACACAATATTGCATGACAAAATATTGTGAAACCCAGATGAAAATATCCTAAAAAATAAAGGACTGCAATGATGGTTAATTCTATAATTGTTTTCTGTTATTTTCTAAAATATGATAAATAGTTAAAGTTTGAGAGTATTTGCTGTGATTCAGTTAAAATAGTACTTTTTAAAATATTGATCTTGCACAATGGAACCCTACCTACTAATAACATTTTGCATATTTTTTTATTTTTATGGTATTCCCAATAGTGCTTTTTAATTGAATTTTGAGCAGATACTATTAAATCAAAAAGTAAAATTGCCTATCTACTAGATTCAAATATTAGGT
>QLTV01002419.1:6746907-6768057 GCA_003457575.1 Thermophis baileyi | reverse complement strand
CCCATAGGCTTGGCTTGTTCCAATACATTCTCTGTTGCCTCAGAATTCCAAACTCTGCATCCTTGATTCACCCCAGTATGGGACTCTGACTAGCTTTCGTTACTTGTCTGGCTGGCCTATGTTTGGAAGAATATATCATTTCCAAGAAACCTATCTCGAAGATTCCTAATTTGACTTCTGCAACCTCTTGACTACTTTTCACTTGTCTCTGGAAACCCTAATTTCACCCAGCACCACCCTAACAGACTATTTAGATAATGCTTAACATGTGGAGCCTTGCACAAGGCAGTCAGGCAAGACTGAGGGGAACAACACAGATCCTGCTGCCTATATTTCTTATCTGTGCCAACATTCCCTTACCCCTTCTTAGGGGAAAATCCTCAGAATGAGAGGATGTCAATTTGTCCCTGACAGAAGAGTTCCTTTCTATAGTATCATTTCTCTCTTCCTACTTAAATGACATACTTTTTTCCCCACAGCCTTCCATGACAACAGAGCAGCCATCATCCTAGGAGTGAGATACCACTCTCATATCCTAAATGACTTCTTTACCAGCCTGACATTTATCTCAGTGTCTTCAAGTCTATTGTTTGGCCTCATAGGAATCAACTTCCCCTCCCAAGAGCCAGGAATTTCTTAGGCCAAGCACATCCACACAATTATGATCCAGTGGACTGACAGTCACGCAAACTGCATTCGATGTATCATACTGTATGTCTGTTGGTTTTCTATCTTTCTAGTACGATGCATGTGCTTACTGGATTTCCTTTTATCTTTACACATTTTCACCAGACCTGAAACTGATAAAGCTGGGATCTTCTTTTTTTTAAGCACATTGGGTGCTACTAGATTCCAATGTAAGGAAATCAAGGTCAGTTGAGCATAGAGAGGTTTTTATCAAAAGAATAAACAAGAGAGGGGATTAAAAGAGGATGTAGGTAATAGATGCCTTAGTGTTTGTAAAGGACTGAATAATCTGAGTTTTGTTCCACAGTGCTTTCTAAACTTGATGCTCTCTGCTTTTTCAATTTGTATTTAAATTATTAAATTGGACCGTGGACTACATTTTTAAACTCTCACTTATTAAAACTGGGTTTGAAATGAAATCTATACTTGCATTTCTTCTAGTACCCTAGTATACAAAGTGTCCTTATTAATGTGAATTGCATTTCAGGTTTTAGCCTTTTTCTAAATTTATTTTAGTATAACTTTCATAGGCTCTTTGGACAACCACTCCGGCTTCTCTGCTAGAGCAAGCTTTTTACAGGAGTTTCACTCTTGGAATTTAAATTTAAATATTTAATATTTAATATGGTGGTTTTTTTCAAAAACCACAAGTCATCCAAGGGTTCCTTTGTTTCTGCAAGCATTTTCCATTCAAGAAGTGCCATAAATTTATAGCCTCCAATATAATGGAGGAGGAAGGGAAATACTATAATTATATGGCCTGGAATTTTATTTTCATGAAGAATAGGATAATAACAGACTAGATTATACATAAACATATGAAAGTTCAGGGCATTTGGAATTAGTACTGGTTATAGACTCAATAGGTCCCAAAGCCATGAGATTGATCAAATGATTTACTAATTTGTTTTATTTCTAGACCAAAAATCATTCAGAAAACTTGGTGGGGAAGCCAATTCCATATTTTCTGATTTAACAATGGGTAAAATAATAAGGATTGTATGATAATGAACCAGGCCTTTTGATCCAAAAAGCAGCAGAAAAGTAACCTAGATATCTCAAGTTCAATGAACAGCATCTAAAGGGTATCAGTCAGGGGTGGGTTCCAACTTACCTCGCTGCCGGTTCGCTCCCTCCTGTGCCGCGTGGGCATGACTCATGGGCGCGTGCGTGTTTTGCGTGCACGCGCATGCGCAATAACAAAAAATCCTCCCAAAAATAAAAAAAGCCGAAAAAAAGATGGCGACTGCATGCACAGTGCCAGAAGTCGGCTTCTGCACATGCTCAGAAGGAAAAAAAATTCAAAAAAAGGTCGAAAAAAATTCAAAAAAAAGATGGCGGCCCCCACGGACCGGCACCGACTGATCCGGTTCAGTAACGTCATCGTGACATCACCAGTGGGCCGCTACCGGTTCGGGAGAACCGGTCTGAACTGGGAGGAACCCACCCCTGGTATCAGTCCATAATAATAAGCTGCTAATAATTAAAATCCCACTTTAAATGACACTTGCATTGATAGTCAAGGTATAAAGGCTCCTTCTGCCTGCAGTTCTTTACTTGACATTGTTTCTGGTCAAATCACCAATCACAACACCGAGAGAGCCAAGAATGTGAACACCTCCAGCTACTGAGGAGAAATGGTTCTGATGCTCATCTTAGAGAGAATCTTATCCATCATCCAGTTCAGATAGTAGAAAGACACTGTGGCTAAAGACCTCCAGCTTCAATGAAGGTATTTTGGCAAGTTCCATGGCTGATAATAATGTTGTCCTGAGAAAGTTTATATTCTGTCTGTAAATTCTGGCAATTATTTCATACTATATAGGTATGATCAGGGGTGGATTCTAATTTTTTTTACTGCCAGTGCTGTGGGTGTGGCTTATTTTGTGGGCGTGGCTTGCAGGCCATGTGGGCGTGGCTTCAGGTGGGCGTGGCTTGGTGGTCAGGTGACCGGGTGGGCATGGCCAACTTGTAAAATGTGGTGAAACTCACTTAACAACGCTCTTGCTTAGCAACCAAAATTTTGGGCTCAATAAGTTTTTCTTTCTTTCTTTTCTTTTCTTTTCTTTTCTTTTCTTTCTTTCCTTCTCTTTTTCTTTTTCTTTCTTCCTTTCCTTCTTTCCTTTCCTTTCTCCTTTCCTTTCCTTCTTTCCTTTCCTTTCTTTCTTTCCTTTCCTTTCCTTCTTTCCTCTTTTCCTTTCCTTTCCTTTTTTCCTCCTTTCCTTTCTTTTCCTTCTTTCCTTTCCTCCTTTCCTTTCCTTTTTTCCTTTCATAGCTTTTCTTCCTTTTTTCGCTTCCTTTCCTTTCCTTTCCTTCTTCCCTTTCCCTTTCCCTTTCCCTTCCTTTCCTCCTTTCCTTTCTTTTCCTTTCTTTTCCTTTCCTTTCCTTCTTTCCTTTCCTTTCTTTCTCTCTCTCTCTCTCTTTCTTTCTTTCTTTCTTTTTTGTCTCTCTCTCCCTTCCTCTTTCTTTCTTTCTTTCTCTTTCTCTCTTCTTGGCTGCGGGAGAAGGAAGAAAGTGGTCTGGGACTGGGAAGGAGGGTGGCCCAGCCCGGCAGCGGCACGTCCCTTGTCATGTGCCATCCTGGAGCACCGTTGCCGCCACCGCCATCCCTCTCACCTTCCTGGCTTCGGCTCCGGGACCAGCAAAGAAGCACGGTTGAGCATGGCCAGGGTGTTAGTGCGGGAGCGGCGAGGAGTTCAGGGCAGGCGGCGGTTCGTCTTCGTGCACGGATGGCAGGCGAGGGGAGGGCAGGGGTCCCCCGCCCCCAGCACCCTTCCTCCATGCAACCTGCTGCTGCCGAGCGGTCTCCTTCATGCTGCCCATGGGGCGGATGGGCTGGAACTTCTGTATTTCTTTGCAGGCGTGGTTGACCGGGGCCGGGGCCATCCCCCCCTTGCCCTGCCTGAACATACAGCCACCGCGCCCGCCTCTCGCCTGTCGTGGCTCCAACGGCAGCGGCTTTGGGAGACGCAGGCTTGTCTGGAGCTTCCCCCCTGCAGCTGAGCCCGCGGGTTGTCCCTGCTGCCCCTGGGTACGAGGGAGCGGGGCAGGCAAGAGGCGGGCGTGGCGGCTGTATGTTCAGGCAGAGCGAGGGGGGAATGGCTCATCTGTGGGGCAGCTCCCTCGTACCCGGGGGCAGCAGGGACAAGCCGCGGGCTCAGCTCGACGAGTCCGCATCACCCGAAGCCGCCACCGTTGGAGCCGTGACAGGTGAGAGGCGGGCACAGCGGCTGTATGTTCAGGCAGGGCGAAGGGGGGGAAAGGGCCGATGTGGCCACTTAGCCTGCAGCTCTACTCTCAAGGAGACCTCCTCCAGAGTAGCCACTCTTGCCTTCTAGCAGCCCTGCGTGCCCGAGCATTGAGAAGAAGAGGCTCCTCCTCTTCTTCTTTGGCCCTGATGGGCTCCTCAGGACGTACAGAAGGCCCTGGTTGACTCGCAGCCTCCTCGCTCTCCGACTCAGGCGCCAGGTACACGGGCCGATGGTACTTCGCCACAACCGCCTCATCATCCTCCTCGCGCTCTGACTCAGGCGCCAGGTGCACGGGCTGATGGTACCGTGCCACAACCTCCACATCGGCCTCGGGATCCATGAGCACCGGCACAGGACGCTGGTGGGCCACAACACCCTGCAGCTGAGCCCGCGGCTTGTCCCTGCGGCCCCTGGGTGCGAGGGAGCGGGGCAGGCGAGAGGCGGGCACGGCGGCTGTATGTTTGGGCAGGGTGAGTGAGGGAATGGCTCGTCTGGAGCAGCTCCCTCGCACCCGCGCTGGCAGCAATCAAAAAATAGCTTCTGCACATGCGCAGAAGCAAAAATTAGCAAAAAAAGAAAAGCAAAAAAAATCCAAGATGGCGGCGCCCACAGAGACACCGACAGAACCGGCTCCATGACGTCATCGCCGAGTTACTATGGGTTCTAAAGAACCGGTTAGAACTGGTAGGAACCCACCTCTGGGTATGATAATTTATCTGTGGAACAGGCACCAATATTAGATTCAAACATGCCTACTTTCAAACATTGGTTAAAAAAAAAAGATAGACCGAGCAAAAAAAAATACCTTTTGAACTAAGAACTGTCCTTTATCTTACAATCAGCTTAGGTGCAAGAAAAACTGATTGAGTTAGTTGTAAACTGGGCAGCTCACAATCCTTTTTTGCCTGCAGCAAAGTCTGAAGTGGTATAGTTGCCCTGCCACCTTATTTATCTTTCTTTGTAAATCTATTCATTTAATAAGATGGGGATTGTCTTATTTCAAGACATATTTTATATCAGATTGCCTGGAAAACCAGTAAGCATCGGAAAAAGCCAATCGCCATTAAATATTCTGCTGATCATTCTCATATAGCACAATTTTCTGCACACCTCTGTCAGATATAAATTTTATAAGTGAATCAAACAGATAAAGTCTCATCATGTTCAATAGGGCTTTCTATAAGGTTAGTGTAACAGTGACATTTATACTGACAATAAATGGTAGAAGTCCAGGTCTCCCTTTCTGGAAAATAGTCAAGTTAGCCTACCTAAACCTAAGAACATACAAATTTTATTTCCCAAAGAAGGATGGTTGAATTCCTTTGAAACTGTCAGGATTCTTTATTACAGGTGTATATCTTGCTCTGTCTTACAGAAACAAATGTGATCTGACCAATTGTGGATAAAGAGAGACACCAAGTGGTAACAAATCATATCCTGGGTAAATTCTTACTGCTTTTCTTAGGTTTCCATTGTGAACTCTTTTCTGGGGGGGGGGGGGAAGAGATACAGGAAACAACAGCAACAAAAGCAACCTTTTAATCATGCCACTTTAATTAATTTGCAAACAAGTATTTGCTTCTAAGGTGCTAACATAAAGTCACACGTTGCCTGCCAACAGGTACAATCTTCTGCTTTGTTGCCATTCCTACAAAATGTCTCATCTGAGAAAAACAGCTACGGAAGGCTTTGCCTGGGACAATTGTCATTATAGCAAATTAGACAAGTCAACCCTGAAATGGTAGGTACATTTAATGTTCAATTACAAGACAAGAAAAATATCTAAACCTACCCACGTCTAAAAAATAAAGGATATAAACACATAAAACAAAAATGTTGACCACCATTTCTCTGTACCACCCAGACCAGAAGATAAGAATTGCTTTGGTGGATCAGTGAGATTATCCAGTTTGGAGCTCTGAAAATGCATAGTTAATAATTACTAAATTTCAGATCACATCTTCCCAAAGGATAAACATGCTTTCATTTCCAAAATGTTTTTTACTCAAAGGTTAATGTCTTCCTTGCATTTACTCGATGGTTGATGTCTTCCTTGCATTTTGGACAGCATTGTTGATGAGATGCCAGATGCCAGGAGCCCAGTTTGTTAGCATATTCTTCATAAAGATCCTTCTAGTTGTCCCCACTTCTAAAACAACAAACCAGACATCCTGAAGCAATAGCAAGCTGGTATTAAGAAACCTGGCAGATACCAAGAGAAGTCTCCTGTTTCTTACTCCTTTCTTTGGGACAAAATAATTTTCCTCTCATTAAGGTATTTGTTTTTCTGGAATGGGATAAATATGGCTTTGGTCAAATGTTTATAAAATGGTGTGATATCTTGCTCTCAAATATATTCTGGACGCTCACAGAGAATGTTCAAGCTAGTTGCAGCTCCATATTACTACTACATTATATATATTATATATAATATGTAACATGGTATCTACAATGAAATATCTCCAATATAGTAGTTCATAGTCTTAGTCTTATGCAAGTACTTGTCCACTGAGCTAGAAAGGGAGAAGAAAGGTGGTTTTCATGTAAATCCCACTTTCCCATTCCTCTCAGGTTCATAGAGGAATGCCTTGACGACACTCATATGGTTGGCTATGTTTGACAGAGAGGAGCACATTCAATTTAGTGCATTCACACAACCATGTAAAGATGTTCATGCTGAATATGTACACAGAAATTTACATCTGTACATCTACTTTCACACAGATGACCAATTACACATACTCTTTTGCAAATAATAAGTGTTGGAGTCTCTTGTCTTTGAACTTACCTTATGACAACTGTTTTTAATTGTAGATAGTGTCCAGGAGTAATGTTGCTTCCTAAATCCAGCCATTCCCATAAAGCCCAGGACAGATACCTGTGCCATTGAGCCTGACTAAGTCTTTGGTGCCCTGGCAGTAGACTCAAAACACCAAGTGTTAATGCTCCTGGCCAGCATTGCCTTGCCCTGCTCATAAGCTGAAAAGGTGTGTCTTCGTTTAGCTGGGAATAATAGATGTACTTGGGTAAGATAATTTAGCTATCAACTGAATGGCTAATTTATGTTTTCAGGAATCCAGAAATATAGTAGAAGCTTGGAAATATACTGTATAAATATGCTTTCTTTACAATGCTTTGTATTGGTCATTATGTCTAATCTTTTCAGTATTTTTTAATTTAAAAAATAAATAAAAATAGCTGAAATCTTATAAGATTTATTCCACAAATTTCCGGAGCTCTCACATGAGCTCTTGCATGATTTTAGGCAAAAAAAGCAGAAGTTCTGGCCATCTTAAAAAAAAAAACAATTTTATTAATTGCATCAGTGTGTGAATTCTCACTTCTGGCATTTATTATTTATTTAGTGTATGGTGTTGTTACATTAGCCAGGAAACTACAATGCTAAAACAGAGTAGTAGCTTGGCAGTCTAAGACTGCTAGCCCATTTGGTGCATGCTCGCACACTTTCCAACATGCACCGGTGGGGGGAGAGCTAGTTCTGCACCAGAAAAAAAGTCGAACAACTTCCTGAGCATCATTTAGGGCCCTTTCCCTCCACTGAAGTTGCCTCACAAATGCATGTTGCATCCAGGACAGTCCAGTGCTGGCAGGGCTCTGACCATCCACACAAAGCTCCAGCTCATCTTCCCACCGAAGTGGTACCTATTTATCTACTCGCATATAACATGTTTTCGAACTGCTTGGTGGGCAGAAGCTGAGACAAATGATGGGAGTTCACCCCACCACATGGTGCTAGGACTCAAACCACCAAAACCATCTTCAGTATCATTAAGCCACTGAGCCACTCCGCCTCACTTCTGGCACTGAAAACATACTACAATAGGTAAATGCATATATCACATTTTGGGGATCTATATTTCTTTTTTCAGTTCCCCTGATCAGTGTGAGATTCCTAAAGTCTCTTCTTTTTTGAAGTATTATTTAAGACCAGATTAGGATGAAGGAGTCATCTTTTTCAGATAGCCTGATGCAACCTTGTAACCTAAACAAGTCTGTTCAGTGACAGAAGATTGGTAGGCAGTCAATGTGATAAATACATTTTAGAGGTTCCATTGGTTAAGCAATATCATCTTCAGGGCCCAGGAAGTATGTTTTTTTCTACCATGGCATCAGCCCTCTGGAGTTGTATTCCCCAAAAGGTCCACATGGCTCCCATCCTAATGATGATCCTGTAACTTTAAAAAAAAATGGCTATCCTCCCAACTCTTGGAATACAGTAATTGGAAAGGCTGTGTGTAGAGGTGCATTTTTGTCATACATATAGTGTGCTATGCCTGGACATCATATAGACATCATATGGTCTCTTCTGTTCTTTTGTTGTTTTTCCTTTTAAAGTCCAAGCCAACCAAGATCACTCTGGAACTGAACAGCCTCTAATACTGTAAGTAAGGAGGCAGTGCAGTGGCTCAGCAGTTAAGACACTGGACTCGTCAGCTGGAAAGTCTTCAGCCCAGATTTGGGACTCGAGTGTCATGCTATGGGGTGAGCTCCCATCCTCGCCCCAGCTCCTGCCAACCTAGCAGTAAGAAAGCATGCAAATATGAGTAGATAAATAGGTAGGAAGGTAACAGCACTACACGACGTCATGCTGGCCACATGACCGTGGAAATGTCTTTGGACAGCGGTGGCTCAATGGCCTTGAAATGAAGATGAGCACATCCCCCTATAATCGGCAACAACTAGCAGAGTGAAATCTGCAGGGACTGCTAATAAGTAAGCATGCCTGTGTGTGTGTAATTTGTACACTGTCCACCATGAAGCAGTCATCAATCTGCCAGTATATGCAGATCTATCTGTCAGGGTTCCAAATAGCATCCAATTTTAAATCAGAGTCCGAGGCAGAATATTCCTCAAAGTTCCAATTTATTAGCAGAGCCATGTTGGCACATCTGGGAGAAACCCGAATCTGAAGCCCTTGTCCCCACACCCTCAAGTTCATTACGTTAACCAATCTTCTTCTGCCAGCGTGGCAGCTACTCCCATCTTCTTCCGTGCAGGTGCAGGACAAAGGATGACCTTGACAATCTAGAAGGAATTTGTTATGGCTACATGCATACATCCCTCATGCAATAACCCCTCCCAAATTCCCATAGCAAAGAATACATTTTTAAAAAGCATAAAGTGTGGCAGGCCAAAGACTCCGACTATAATGGCTTCGGCCTGACACTATCATCTGCCCATCTCTGCTTTGTGAGACATCATCTTGCAGCCATCATTTTGATATAAGATGCGAAGCTGCTTTGAAGGCTTTGCCAACATCCAATCAAGATGTTAGAACATGTTCCAATGTTAGAATTCAAGAATTTGAAAGAGACAGAGTGAGAAAACACAAGTGAATCAAGCCTACTTGCAAAGAGACATTGGGTCAAAAAAGCAGAAGCTGCTATCCAAAATAAATCCCTCAGCTTCAGAAACATATTTCACAATGCATCATCTTGGCATTCCTCTGAAAAACAGAACTGTCTTTCTCTCTCAGAAGTCTTCCTGGTTTTTAAATAGATTTAGCCTCCTAGCAACTGACATCATGGCTTCAGGGAACAAAGCACCATGTTGCAATCACCGTTCCTTTAAATCAACAGTGACAGCAATAAGCAAGGATGAACAGCCAAAGCACTGTAACAACTTTCCTGTGAAGGTTGCCGGTATCTCATAGAAAAATAGAAAATAGAAATTTCTTGCTTTTAACTACTCCAAACTATTTACAACCAAAATAAAGAATTATGGAGCTGAGGTTATAGTTATTATGTGCTTGTAATATGAAAAGAAATCTACAGCATTTTAAGAGTTCTGGCATGAGTGAATGCACTTTAGTTTCCAATGCCTTCTTCATGTGAATTTAGCATAAAGCAGGGTTTCGACTGAAATAAATCAGCATATCTATACTATATAGACTGCACATGTTATCATTCAGCATCCTTGGTATTCTCCAGTATCATTCCCTATGATGAAATTGTTTTGTCTTCAAAAATATGGGACCAAATAGCCCCCCCCTCCGAAACTGGCTGAAACATTTGCATATGGTTGTGCAGACAGAAAATTCAATATTCATAGACCAGAATGGCATCTTAAGCAAACTGTACCATCTGTGGACATTTTTATTGACTATGTTGTACACATATTAGACAAAAGCATTGCAAAGATGCATAAGATACTCATTTGCCTTCAGTGACAGATCAGCGCTCCCATTATGGTAGGGAAACAACACATGACAAAAAGATGGAGGAAAAATACTGTATAAACTGGTCTAGAGAGTACTTTGTAATTATGATCAGAATAAGAACTATTTTGTGACAGTCATTAAGGTATTGGACTGGAAACAGGCAAATCCACTTAGCATAGAACCTCACTAGTGACACTGGACCAGTTGTCCAAACAAAAGGGTTCTTGAGAGTAATATACAGAAAAGTATTTATAGCGTGTTTATTCTACTATACAAGTATGATCCTTCCCCAACTTCCAATCGTCCTCTTTGATCCCAGAAAACCTCCCCCTAAGTAGTAACATGCTGCCATAACAAATAAGCACCTCTGTTGCTGTATATAGTAAAATGATGTTGTTCTCAGTCTTCTACCATTCATTCTCTCCTCCCAAATTTAAAGAACCACCAACAAAAATCAGGTGTTTCTAAATTATACTTTGTTCCCTCCCATCCCTGGATTTTTCAGAACGAGTTTGGCTTTACTGGCCACATTGGATTCAGAAGTTATTGTTCCAGAGTAGTGGTCATCACTCCCATATCCTAGGAGCCCACAACAAGGTTTGGATGATCTGGAAATAGAAGTAATTTCCCAGAGGGACTAGGGCAGGGCTAAGCTCCTCTACTATAGTCCCCATAAATCCTTGCTATTGACCAGGCTGGTTGGATTAGGCTGGTTGTAGCACAGTTTAGAGAAGGCCCTTATAGTTCCTTGCCCCTAAAGTAAAATGCTGCATGCTCACAGAGAATAATTCATAAAGTTACCATGACACCATTGTTATCCAAAGTCAAGAAAGGAGTACAGAGGTCTATTTCATTACATTTCGGTTAGTCTCACATTAATTTTTTAAAATGAGTCAGTTTTAAAGCCTGCAAAATAAGACCGTCAAATATTGGCACCTTCATGGTTAACGCTGAGTTCACTATTTAGCTGAGGCTGTTTTCACCTACGAGACACTTTGAAATTATTTTCTGACAGCTTCTGAAGCGATTAAAAATACAAAAACGAAGCAGGGACTAAATCAATGACAAGCATTTTGGTATCTCTCTCTCCTGCATAGTGAAAAGGCCAAGGGCTATTTAATATTCACTCATCTGCCAAGATGTGCCCATCTAATCAGGTGTGACTGAGTAACCATGAAATTTTAGAGTGCCATCAAGCTGTCTTTAGACAGCAAGATTCCCCCCCCCTCGTCTTTTGTGTGGTGTGTGAAGAAGACCAGTCACTGCTGTACTTGCTTGATAAGCTCCCTGTTGACCCCAGCAAAGTGGCATATGCTGCATGAAAGTTTCAGTAATTTATGTGATTGGTGCTAGAGAGTCACTTTGACAGACTCCTTTTTAAAAAAAACCAGACCAAAAATGTGTATATTGAGTAACAGGATTGTTTTTATTGTATTTTTGAGCTGGATTACTATAGACTACTATACAGTAAAGCATTGTCCTAAAACTGAACTAAACACGACAGTAAAACAAAAAAGAACCTTGCAGGAAATATCAGAGCTGGAGTAGCATAGGAAAAAACTGAGTTTCACCTCAGATATGAACTACTAATGGTTTTTAGGAAGCCCACTCTCTCCCTCAGAGTCAGTGCATCCCTTGCTTCTCTTTTCTTTTTTAAGTATACTTAGCCCCCAAAAAATCTTAATTTTTAATTAAGATGTAAAATTAATTTTAAATCTTAATTTTACCTTTTTCCCATGACACGGTTCCAACTAAAACAAGTCTCATCTTAATATATATTGCAACACAATGGGACTTGTTTTCTCTGGAATTATGTCATGGGAATAAAGATATTTTTAAAAATAAAAATCCAACTTCTCCCTGGTTCAAAGTATAATCCTCATCACTTCTATGCCTGCTCTGTAGAGGTAAAATACAAGGTCAAACAACATGTTGAAGAACATCTGGAAGGCCAGAAGTTCCCACCCTAATTGCTGTGTAGATCTTGTAGCACAATGGAGATTACTCATAAGATTCTTTGAGGACAATAAAATATTGATTTAAAATATCCCATAAAATATCCAGTATATAAAATTATCCATAATTAGAAAATGGGTCACCCAAAAATAATCAGTTAGTTTTCAAAAGCCAGTTTGAGAAGAAAGGTTTACAGTACTTTTCTGAATGCCAGAAATGAAAGAACTGAGTGCATTTTATTTTTTTATTTTATTATTTTATTTTATTATTTTATTTTATTTTATTATTATTTTATTATTATTTTATTATTTTATTTTATTTTATTATTTTATTATTTTATTTTATTTTATTATTGCTTTTTTTTTTTTTTTTTTTTTTTTTTTTTTTTTTTTTTTTTTTTTTTTTTTTTTTTTTTTATTTTTTTTTTTTTTTTTTTTTTTTATTTTATTTTTTTTTTTTTTATTTTATTTTATTTTATTATTTTATTTTATTTTATTTTATTTTATTTTATTTTATTTTATTTTATTTTATTATTTTAAGTCAGTGTTGATTTCTGGTGACTGCCTGGACTAATCCCTGCAATTTGCTTGGCAAGAGTTTTCAGAAGTGGTTTGCCCTTTCCTCCTTCCTAGGGCTGACAGATTGACCCAAAGTCCCCTAACTAGCCCAAGGCAGGACTAAAACTCATGCCTCCTAGTTTCTAGTCTAGTCCCTTAACCACTACATCAAACTGGTTCTCAAGTGCATCTCTGGGGGTAGCATATTCCATCGTGTGAGGGTATGTTATGCTCCACATCTTTCTCATTTCTCACAGAGGCAAGACTTGAAGTAGAACTTCTGAAGATGTCTTCACAGAATGAGCAAAATTGTGCCTCTATGTTATCTCAAGGCCATATCATAGATTAGGATCAAACTGAGAATATAGGAAATGCCTTCAACTGACTTAGGGCTGACCATCCATCTAGTTTATTAAAAATATCAACATTCTGGCAGCTACTAACCACAGTTTGGGGAATAATTTTTCAGAAGCAGGCAATTGAATGTAAGTTTTCTGTTTGCAAAAAGTCTGAATTGTTAATTTGTTTTTGTTTTAATCTAGAGATACCTTTTTTATTTTTACAAATCTCAAGGTCTTTGGAGGAATTGAACTAAGAAAGCATCACTCAAATTTCAGAAAAATGCAAAAATAATTGTGTGATGCACAGTACTTCCATTAAATGCTACCACATTAAGACTTGGTATTTACTAATATTCAAATAGAGCCCTTCAGAACAAAATCAGCAGCACAGTCTTCAGATTAATGCAAAAAAATATTCTGGTATATTGCTACCTTTACTATAAATAGAAACTCAGCAAAGCTATTAGGTGTTAAGCCCAGGGAAACTGCCAAGGAAAATAAACATGGCAAAAGTTATTTTAAGGGAAGAAGATACTGGGAAGGAAGGTGTGACAAACATGTTCTCTGTGTCAAAAAGTAGAATATTTGAAGGAATAGGATTCTTTTTAATACATTTGGATACTGAAATTAGATGTGGAACAAAGAATGCTAGATTATGGCAGAGGGTAAAATTTTCAAATTTCTCACAAAGGTGCAGATTAAGATGATTGCAATTAAAACTGAACTCTGAGAGAAAATCCTCACCAAAAGGTTTATATGGCTACATATCCCAATTAATGAAATGTTCCTGGAATGTAATGTTTATCCAGGTTTAATTTCCTTTGAAGAATAAACCTGCTGAATTAAATTAGTTAGATGATATCAATCTGTACTTAATTTCTGTTGACTATGTATATACATTATTTCAACCCATCTTTCCCAATGATACCCCACAGCAATTCCAATGACACTCCAGTGATGTCCTTGATCCTGTCCATCTGCCTTATCCATTGTGTTATTCATCCCTTAATCTTGTCCAACATAGTTGTTTTTCTAGTCAACAATCTGTATCAAATACAACAGTTTCTGCTTGCTGGTCATTGCCTTAATGAAGCAGCCAGTCTTTAATTGGTCTACAATAGATAAACTTTCTGAAATGCCCAAACTGACTTCTTTGATCAGAGAAGAGACATATAAAGAGACACATAGAGCATATAAAACATTTGCTAGACCAATTCTCGAATACAGCTCATCTGTCTGGAACCCACACTACATATCGGACATTAATACAATTGAGAATGTCCAGAGATATTTCACGAGATGAGTACTACACTCCTCTGTTCGCAACAGACTACCTTATGCAACCAGACTTGAAATTTTAGGCCTAGAAAACTTAGAACTACGCCGCCTTCGATCTGACCTAAGTGTAGCACACAAAATTATATGCTACAATGTCCTAACTGATTATTTTTCTCCACAGCATTCTTGTTCTCATGCAACTGTTCTAGCACTTTACAACATGATCTTAAGTAAAAACATAATAAAAAAACATTCCTAAGAGGTCTGTAAGGGGCGTGCATAAGCGCACCAGCGTGCCTACCATCCCTGTCCTAAAGTCCCCATGTATTCGAAAATATGTACTCGAAAAATATATACTCAAACTATATGTTTTGTACTTATATACATTATCTACATTTATTGCTGACTAGAAACCCCTTATACTGTAGACTTTTTGTGTGAAACAGAAAAAAATGAACTTATGATTTATAGCTTGGCTGATTAACAAAGAATAGATTATATAAATTTTTCTTTTTTGCTTTTGAATATTTAGCTCTTTTCTTTCTTTTTTCCTTTTTCTTACTTTATTTTACTTTCTATTAGCTTTTATTTTCTTTTTTAATTTTTTAAATAAAATTATATATAAATAGATAGATTGGCTCTTCTTACTCTTGGATGCAATAGTCTAAAAATCTATGAGGCAGAAGTTGTTTATCTTTATTCTCTCATTCTTTCTTAATATCCAGACTTCAAAGGCATATATTACCAACATTACCATTAAAGACAATTGCTTTAATTATTCTGAACCTTATCATACAAATATCCTTCTTTTGTGATCTTGTTTAAGTTTATCATCGCCTGCTTCTATACGATTAATCTTCTTCATTTCTGTAGTTCATCATTTTTATCTATTTTTGAGTCCAACAAAAGTAAACTATCTATCACATTCACTTCTTCAACATCAATTGCAAGTTCATTCAGTATCCTGATTGACATGACCTTTGGTTTCTGAACATTTAACATTATACCAGATTTTTAACGTTCAGTGTTTACTTTCATAATAAGCTGGTCTAAGACTTTTTTACTTTCAGCTAACAAAGTGGTATCTGCTTATCACAAATTGTTATAATTTGATTGCAGCAATCACCTCTTCTAATTATGTCATTCTGATTATATTTTCCCCTGTAGAAATTGAACCATCATGGGGAAATACACATTGTTGTTACATTCCCTTCCTAATCTGAACCACTCTGTTTCTTCAAACTCAATTCCTGCAGTAGCTTCTTGTTTGAAAGACAGATTCCCTCAGACAAATAATTAGATTAGGTACATCCATTAGCCTCAATGTGTCTCAATCGAAAGCCTTAGTTTGTTCAGTGAAGCAAAGCTAAACCTTCTTATTTTATCTACAATATCTATTTTATATTAGCTCTCTCACCTCATGTTCCCCTATCTTCTCCAAAAACTGTTCATTTGGCATTTATTTACTTATGCAAGACTATAGTCTTCTTAATAAGAACTCAAACTAACAGCTTGTAGAAGAACTAGTACAGTGATGGCGAGCCTATGACATGTGTGTCAAAGATGATATGCAACAACCATTTAGGTAACATACCAAGCATTCCCCATTCCTGACAACTGTTCCCCAAAACACAGCCCGTTTTCATATGATTATTGGAGGCTGCAGAAGCATGCAAGAATGAAGTGTGCTCTGCAAGTTGCACAAGAGGGCTATACTCTTGCGTGGCCTCTGAAGCCTCCGAAAATCATGTGAGAACAGGGTATGCTTTTGCCTGATTTTCAGAGGCTCCAGTTGCCACAGAAGAGCATTCTCCAAGGTTACTTCAAGAATAAATGTGTCATGCAACCCAGAGCAGTCATAGATTGCCAAAAATAAGTGCCTACCGTCCCTGTCCTACTGTCCCCATTTATTCGTACTCATTTCCTGTGTTCATGTCCATGTTTATACTTATACCTGTTATCTCGTATATGTTTGACAAACTAAATAAATAAATAGATAGATAGGCTCCAACAGTCTGTCAACAGAAGGAGAACATCGCCTGGAGATAAGTGGCATATGGCAGATCCTGGAACTGCTGGGCCACATGGACAATCATGCCATTCCCCAAGGCTCACACATCTTGGGGAACAGCACTAGGCAGCCATTTTGAGGGGAAGTGGTAGCACTAGGACTGATGTTGAGGTCTGGGCCTTAATTTCAAACCCAGCTTTGGTGCTGCCATCAAGTGCCACTGTTCAGGCTGGCCTAGATGGGCATGGGAAAAGATAGAAAATTTGTGTTTTTTTGTTTTGGGGGGAGAGGAGGATTGACATGGCAGCAGAGACAAGTTAGGCATTTTCTGAATTTTTCACACACTGACAAAATATTCCATCACTGAAACCATCACTGAAACTAGTACAATGATTCAGTAATTTGCACATTCTTTTGCTTCTCCCCTCTTCAATATAACCATAAACACTGATCATTTCCAGTCTCTTGGCATAACTGGTTCCATATTTCTTGTCATAAAGATGTTAGCATTTTAAATGCTTCTTCTCCTTTAGCTTCATTCATTTCTATGGGTGTTTTATCTATCCTGATGCTTTCCTATGACTGCTGCTCTATTGCTTCTCATACTTCATTTCTTAATTGAATCAGCTATCTAAATGTTTCAGTCATTCTTCAAATATATTTGTAAAGAGTTTCAATATAATCTTATCTTCCTTTAATCTAATTTACCTTTATTAGAACTCTTTCACAATTCCTAAATAGTCATATTTAGCTATATATTCCAATGATTTTGTTGAATCTTTTCTTAAACACATCGTTATATTATTATTTTGACTGATTTGTTGACATTTTTGGCTGAAATAGCTTTCTTTGTCTTTTCCTACATATTATCAAACGTCTGTGTTCAGTTATATCTGTCTTCTTCCTCAAGGCTCTATCACTCAAAGCCTATCACAATACTTTATCCTGAAATCTACTTAGATATTTTTCCTCTTTGAAATGTTGGGAATATTTTTTTTTCACTTCAATTTTTACCATTTCTCCTGCCTCCTTCTATAATTCCTTAGGTGCTCTCTCTCATAAGGCAAGTGCCTCAAATCAATTTCTTTTAAGTACTCTTATATTCTGATTGTACTACATGTCTAACAATGCTGGCATAATTATCTCTTTTAATTGTCTTGGGTCAATCCTTATGTTTTATATCAATTGTTCATATTCTCTTCTAGAGTCTGCTTCAGAAGTGTCCTGCTTAACCTGATTGCACTTCTCCATTTTTTCCCCATCAGACATTGCCTGCCATATTTTGTTTCATTAACTCAGCTCAGCCCAGCAAGGATCCTAAAATGGAATCTGAATTGTTTGCAAGTTTGCTCCCATAACATTCATATGCAGGGGTTGGTTCCTCCCGGTTCGGACCGGTTCTCCCAAACCGGTAGCGGCCCACTGGTGATGTCATGATGACATCACTGAACCGGATCGGTCGGTGCTGGTCCGTGGGGCCGCCATCTTTTTTTTGAATTTTTTTTTGAATTTTTTTATTTTTTTATTTTTTTTTCCTTCTGAGCATGTGCAGAAACCGACTTCCGGCACAGTGCATGCAGTCGCCATCTTTTTTTTGGCTTTTTTAAATTATTTTTTTCGGATTTTTTGTTACTGCGCATGTGCACGCACGCAAAGCACGTGCGCGCCCATGAGGCGCGCCCATGAGGCGCGCCCATGCGGCGCAGGAGGGAGCGAACTGGCAGTGAGGTAAATTGGAACCCACCCCTGCTCATATGCCTCAACACCTCTTACTAGAGGGACTGATCTTATTCCATTTTGAAAGGAAAATTTTTGAAATTCTCCTGCTTTCACAATAATTTCACAACTCAGTCTTCCTTTGCAACATAAATGACACTCTTAGTTTTGCCTCTGGCCTTTACTCATCTGATATTTCTTGGTGGATCTGTTTTTGTTACCATAGGTCAGAGCCCTGGACTCTCTGAGCTTATCTTGGTAACATGACAAAACCAAAAGTACCCCCAACTCATTTGACTATCAATACTGAAAAGTGTTCAGTGCCTGTACTAGAAGGGACAATGGAAAGTGATGCAGGGGAGGATACAGTGGACAACTGCAGGGTGATTATAGGATTTTAATTCAAGACCCGGACTGGACTACAGGAGTTTTATCAAAGCACACAGGCAGTGCCTTAATTTTACGGCTACATTTTATGACCTATTTTGGATAAGAAGGTTTATAAAAGTAAATCTCCTATTAAATGCCAAGGGATAGTTTCCAAGCCCTTAGGTATGGTATCCTTTTACATCTAATTAAATTTGCCAGCATATCTTCTTTGCAGTATGGTTACATATTCTGTGCAACTGCCAAGAGTTAGCGAGGAAGTTAAGTTTGCTAAAATGATGTTGTGTGTCAGCAGCAGCAGCAGAAATAAATCTAAATCGCTATTTTTAAATATCTAAAAACATCTCCATTGAAGTTTGCTTGTGAAATCACATATTTACTGAAGTGTCATTTCCATGGCTAGGGAAACCAATTGTGTATTCTGTTATATTTTATGGAAACTTTTATAAAGCCTGAAGATTAGATTTTCCTGTAACATTTTTATATCCTCTATTTGCTTAAGCTTGCCTTCAGTTCTTGCTTATTCCCCCCCTCCCACCCCATATTGCTGGAAAGAACAGTGTGTCACAGCACCACAAGCTAAAATCATTTACATCCCTTGTGCTTACAGCTGTAATCCCCCTCTGTATTCGGTTAAAAACAGGAAGACAGGGCCAACACCAAGAAGCTGCTTTATCAGGCACAGTGTGAAGAAAGAATCATGGAAGAACTGTGCATGTTCCATGCACAGTTACTTTCATGACAATGTAGAAGGAGAAACGGGTTAGTCTGTTTTTGACTGATTTTTTTTTAGCTAAAATTCAGAAAGAGGTTTGTTCCTTGCTAGTTTTGAACTAGCAAATTTTACTCAAAGGCAAAGGTTGTTTTTTTTGGGGGGGGGGTTTGAGTTGCAGCTCATTTCTTCAGGTGTTCATCAGGTATACAATGAAATGGGCTGCAGCTCACAAAAGCTTATGCCTTTTAATAAAAAGTGTTAGCTTGAAAAAATGCTTCTAGATTCCTCCTGATTTGTGATTACTTTCATGGCATCTGTTCTTAACTGCAATCTTCAACTTTCCTGAGCAAATATGAAATGTATGCATGACATCATTTCATTCTCTTGACCCACTAAGAGCCCTCACTTATTCTTCTGTTCTTTCTTCCTAACCCAGTCATCATGTTGTCCTCAGTCTAAGTTCGAAGTTCAGACTCATTGTAAAAGCTATTTGTCAATTCATTGGGGGGGGGGGAGAAGGTGATGTTAAAAAAATAAAAATAAGGTGTCCACAAAGAATGGATATATCTTCCAAATTTTTGTTCTTCCTTTGTCACTGCTTGGTTCAACTTTACCTCATGTGTCACTGCCTATTCTCTTTGAAAAAAATGTGGCCTTAAATAGATAAAAGGTTGCCCACCCTTTTAACAAGCAATTGGAACCAGCATAGCATTGATGAAGTGAGAAGAAACAAGCTGGAGCAGTCCATAAGCTTAAACGCTAACTATGCTCTCAGCTAAAACAGGGGCACAAGAAACCTAAAACTTGGTACATTTGATATGCCGCAACAGACATATGGATTGCGTCAGGGCAGGGGTGAAATGCTACTGGTTTGGACCCGTCTGGGAGAACCGTTAGCAGATATGTGGCCTAGTTCGCTGAACTGGTAGCGATAGCTGGCTGGCCACGCCCCCAAACCGGTCCCCCTGCTCGCTCGCCCTGCCGCACCCAGTCTCTGCTCTGCAGCTTGCCTGCCTGAAGCGCTGCGCCCCTGATCTGCCTGCCAGGTAAGCCTGCGAAGTCATGGCCTACCTAGCTGCCCCTGCCCCACTCCCACCGTCCCAGCCTGCCTTCCCTACTCCATTTCCTGCAGCCCGCAGTCCCGACATGCTTGCCTGCCTTCCCACAGCCTTCCCGGTGTCCCTGTAGCCAGTTTGCGAAGCCCCAGAGCAGCAGCGGACGGCCCTTGGTGGAGCTGCTGCTGCTGCTGCTGCTCTGGGGCTGACAGCACAGCAGCGACGGCGGTGGTCCGAGACGGCAAGCGGATGTCCTGGGGCTGCTGCACATGCGCACCACATGTGCAGCCCCGGGACATCCGCTTGCCATCTCGACCTCCACCACTCTCAGCCCCAGAGCAGCAGCAGCAGCAGCTCCACCAAGCATGGCAGGGCTGCGGCCTGTGGGGAAGGGAGTAGGTGAGGCAGGCTTACCAAATACTCCGGGCGGAGGGCGGAGGATCTAGAAGGTAAGGCCGACACTGGTGGGGGGGGAGGAAGACCCGCTGCGCTCATCCAAGGAGCTGCTTCGGAGGGACATAGCGAGGCTCGCTCGCCTTTTGGGCCTGGTGCGCTCGGCTTCCGCGGGGCCTTTGGCTGACTGCCACCCGCTTGCCTTCCCCTCTGCCTCAGGTCCCAAAGGGCAGAGTGTGCTCTGCCGCCACCGCTGGTGCCGGTGCCAGTGGAGAACAGGCATCACTGTGCCTTGGCCTCTTCCTGATTCCCCCTGAGCTTTGGGGGGAAGGGAGGGGGGGAAGGTGTCCCCACGTTCCCGCCACCTCAACTTTGCCAGAAGAAGCCGGGCACGGTGGCGGGGATAGCGGGGAGACCCCGCGGGGTTTTCAAAAGGGGGGGGGGGGGGGAGGGGGGGAGAAAGAGAGCGAGAGAGAGAGAGAGAGAGAAGAAAGAGAGGAAGGAAAGGGAGAGAGAGAGAGAGAGAGAAGAAATAGAGACAGGGACAAGAAAAACAGAGAAAGAAAGAAAAAGATAGAAAGAAAGAAAGAGAGAAAGAAAGAAAGAAAGGAGGGAGGGAGCG
>QLTV01002419.1:6724890-6746889 GCA_003457575.1 Thermophis baileyi | reverse complement strand
CCTCCCTCCCATGCCCAGAGCACTTTCTTCCTTCGAAGAGAAAAAGAGAAAGAGAAAGAGAAAGAAAGAAAGAGGAAGGGAGAGAGAGAGAGAGAGAGACAAGAAAGAAAGAAAGAAAGAAAGAAAGAAAGAAAGAAAGAAAGAAAGAAAGAAAGAAAGAAAGAAAAAAAGAAAGAAAGAAAGAAAGAAAGAAAGAAAGAAAGAAAGAAAGAAAGAAAGAAAGAAAACTTATGACCACAATTGAGCCCAAAATTTTGGTTGCTAAGCAAGAGCATTGTTAAGTGAGTTTCACCACATTTTACAAGTTGGCCACACTCACCTGGTCACATGACCACCAAGCCACGCCCACCAAGCTACGCCCACAGAATCGGTAGGGAAAATTTTTAGATTTCACCACTGCGTCAGGGATAACCTAAAGACATTGCTCAGGAGGAGGACTCTACAGAATAGCAGCCTGAGCCAATCATTGCTGAAAGTGTTTGAGCAAAATCAGACTTTGGTGTACACACAGAGTGATAACAATGGACAGGACTTGATAATGTAACATACATGCTCCAATGTGTTTAAAAAAACAAGGTTTAGGAGCTGTTAATGTGTTGAATGCTAAAACAAGTGTGCAGCTTTTAGGGGTTTTTTTAACTGATTTTTTTTTTTAATGTGGTAAGCTAGATATAGTTTTTCTAACATTTGGAATAAATGTATTTGTTTTTCTGCCGCAAGGCTACAGTAAGCTTAGCGGGAAGCCTCAAACAGAACAGATGGCATTTTCTTCAAATAGAAGCAAACAACCTTGAGACAACACTTCCCTTCTCCATAAAATATCCCATAAGTATTCCCAACTCTGACCTTGTTAGAAAAAAAATAAAATTTAGCAAATTTCAAGTCATAACAAACTAAATGCTTGCAAATGTAGGAAGGTGTCTTAAAATATGTCAGGCTGTTTATCTATCTAGCCAAATGCTGCCAACTTTGATTGGCAGATGCTCCCTGGAGCCTCAGTAAAGAAAGATCTTTCTTATCACCCATGAAATGAAAATACCTTCAATCGAATATACTGTACTTCTCCCTTCAAAGCAGGTGGGATACTTCTGAATCCTGCTCTTTACTGAGGAGAGGTGGCTTCACTGCAAATCCAAATCATAAAACAAAATGCCTCTAAAGCCAAGGCCTGGGGAATTTGGGTACCTCCAAAATGTTGCTGAGTCATACTTTTCAGCAAAGACTGTTTAACCTCTTGAATTATACTAATTTCCCTTATATTACAGTTTAGCTAAGAGACTGCAGATATAGACTGGACTATCAGAATTAGAACAACAACCGTTTGTATTTATTTATTATTAAATGTATATGTGGCCCATCTTGCTATCCAAAGCACCATAACATATCTTTATGTTGGATAACTCATCATCACATGATCTTTTGACTCTATAAATTTCTATTTATAGAATAGAATAGAATAGAATAGAATAGAATAGAATAGAATAGAATAGAATAGAATAGAATAGAATAGAATAGAATAGAATAGAATAGAATAGAATAGAATAGAATAGAATAGAATAGAATAGAATAGAATAGAATAGAATAGAATAGAATAGGGCGAGGTGCCCCTGAGCCGGCTGGTAGCTCTTGCCCTTCCACCCTGCAGCTGCTGCTGCTTTTCTGGGGCAGTGGGGCTGTGCACGAGAAACGCTGGGAGCCGGTGCACGGGGCAGCATTTGCTGGCTGGGCGACCACCTGCCCCACCTTCTGCTCCTTCCTCGGCTCGGCTCGGCTCGGCTCGGCTTGGCTGGCAGCAGGCATGGCGGGGGTCGGCTGCGCGGCCTGCGGTTGGGCCCATCGCTTGCCGCTGCGGCCGCAAAGAAGCTTGCCACTGATGATTCCTTCCTGGAGTGCGGAGAGAGGAGAGTGAGATCCGAAAGGCTCCGGTGAGCACCTGGTGCAGATGCATCTCGCTCGCCAGCCAACCAACCAGTCAGGCAGCAGCCGGGCAGGGCTCCCTGGCTTGCTCCGCTCCTCCTGTGCACAGAGAGAGAGAGGAGGAGGAGGACTGGAATGCTACGACCTGGCCAGGCCCACCTGCCTTTCGGATTTCGCCCTCCTTCTCTCCCCGCCACTCCAGGAAGGAAGCAGCAGCGACAAATCTCTTTGCGGCCGCAGGGGCGGGCGATGGCTGGAAAGGGCTGGGAGGCTTGGCTCAGGCTCCTTTTCTCCCTTTTCCTGCTTGGGTTTCAGGACACCTTCATGGAAACCCTGCTCCTGGCTATGGGCGAAGCGACTAGGAAGAAGCAGGAGGCAAGAGGAAGTTCTGTTGCGGTGCTTGGCGGCCCTGATTCTGCTCTTCACCTTCTCGTGGCTTGGAAGTCTGGCAGGAAGGGAAGGGGAGGCGGTGGCTGGGCTGGGCTGAAAACGGAGCCAGAGCCGCGCTACCGCCTTCCTCCTCTCCCCAGCGCCACCGCCGCCCAGTAGGAGGAAGCCTAAAAGCTGAGTCGCTAGTCAGGCTCCCTCCCGAGGTAGGGAGACACGCCGCCAAAGCCCACCATAGCCACTAAGGTGAGGAGACCACCCTGGCTGGCCTCCCCACTCACCCGCCCCAGGTTTTGGGAGTGCTGGCTTGGCCGCCCCTGCCCCCGCCCCCTTGTGTTTTGATTTGTGTTTTAAAATGAGTCGGGCGCGTGTGCTCGTGGAAGAAGAAGATAGGGTGTGCGAGGGAATCCCGGGAGGAGGGCGAGGTGTGTCTGAGCTGGCCAGTAGCTCTTGCCCTTCCTCCTGCAGCTGCAGCTGCTTTTCTGGGGTGGCAGGGCTGTGCACAAGGAATGCTGGGAGCCAGCTCAGGTGCACGGGGCAGCATTTGCTGGCTGGGTGGCTGCCTGCCCTGCCCTCTGCTCCTTCCCCGGCTCGGATTGGCTGGCGGGAGGCATGGTGGGGGTCAGGCGGGGGCGTCACGCTGACTGCGGTTAACTTTCCACCTCCGCAATTTTTATCAAGCAAATTCTGAATGGGGCACATGCACAGTGCAGTGTGCGTGCGGGGGGTTGCGTGCGCATGTGGGAGGTGTGTTGCATTATGGGTATTGGCACATGCACACGCAATAGCGCGCATGCACGATAGCGCGCACGCGCTGCCATTTTTAGCACGCAACAACAAAAAGGTTCGCCATCACTGTGCTAGAGGAAGCATTCTTTTACTATTAAATAATTTATTGAATATATGGAAACTGTAAATTGCATAAAGCAAAGCATTAGCCTCAAAGCTTTTGAATTCTACACCAGATATATATACAGAACATTAAAAAAAAAAAGCAGGTTGATGCTATTTGGAGACATTTAGATCTTCACAAAAAGGAATCCTGGGAAGCAGCTTCGCAGTATGTCTATGGCAATCATTTTGCAGAAACACCCATATCGTGCTCTCAGAATTCCAATGAAACCCTCCTCCCAAAGTTGAAAAGCCATTCACTCACTATTCTGTGTAGACCAAATAGATCTGTGCCCTGATATTAATTCAAGTTAGCTATTCTTGCAGCTCATTGCAGTCCAGAAGACAGATTAGTTGTGGATCTAAACTACTTTGTGCTCTGTAGCACCTGCAGAGAGGCAAGTGGGGCAGAGGAGGGTTTTAAAAAGCAAGGTTTTAGTCTCAGCAGCATGATCAAAGACCTACTGTATGTGCCGCAGTGTTGCATGTACACACCAAGGACTGGTCACAGGGCTGCAATTGCCATTCTGACTTTGTTGACACTTCCTCCAAGGTATAACATGCCAGTGGATACATGCCAGTTGGGTTCATTTCAACAGAACACTCATGAATTTCACCAGTGTAAGACTTTAGCTCATTCATTGTCATTTTTGTATGCATTCAAAATCCATTGTGGTAACTGTTGAAAGGACAAGTGGAGAAGCCATTCTGAAACTACATAATTCACAATCTCAAATAATAGGGATAATTTGAGAGCTCTAATAGTAAATCACTTGACCACAGAGTAGTGGTTCTAGGAAGAACTATAATACATTTTCCCATCAGATCTGGTCTATACTACTAGTATGCTGTTTAACAGCTAGTTTAGGTAAGAAAATCTCCTATGTTGCCTGTAAATCTAGTCTTACGTTTCTGTGTTGTAACATTCTGCACTGGAATCCTATTTAATGTTCTTCCATTCAAGTCTAACTTAGAAAATTGATTTCAGCTATACACACACACACACACACACACACATCCACACACACACACACACACACACATATATATATATAAAACCATGATGAAAAAGTGCTCTGTGTAGAACTGTGTTGTAACTATGGTAACAACATGAGGGGGGGAAGCTGCCCATCATAAATATATAAACCATCCATTTAGAAAAGATTTCTTTGTAGCAATGGTTGATCTGTGAACACTTCAGTCAGGGGGAGAGGCAGAATGGTTCTCATAGAATTGGCATTTCATTGTTCCCAGTTTTTAAAAATTTTCCTGAATGTATGCTGAAGATAAACATTTTCTTCTCCTTGTTTTTTTTTTTTAAACTATGCAAAGCTCTGTTGATACTGAGTGAAATTCCAGCAGCTACCAACCATGGCAAGTCTGAAAATGCGAATTCAGATTAACTTCCCATATCATTTTAAAACTGAAATTAGATTGATCACTTTGTAATGTTGACTCTCCTATTTTCATACCTAATCAGAACAAAATCTATATATTGGTAAAACTCTTGTTTCTATAACTGGGTGAAACAATACATCATAAGGGCAAGTATTTTTGAACCAGGGTACCTCATATGGACTAATGTACAGAATCTGTCCAAAATCTGGGACCCATGACTCCCAAGGGAATAAATGTCATTTATCTCTTTAGGACAGTCACTCTTTCTCAACTCAACTCACAGGGTGGTTGTTGTGGGGGGAAATAGGAGGAGGAAGGAGTATTAGGTATGTCTGACACCTCAATTTATTTATAAAAATAATAAAGGCTGGACAAAAAAAATCTGAAAGAAAAAAAAGGATTAAATGTGTGTGCCTCCTTAGAGTCACCAAGTTTTTTCTGTAGTTTGGGCCCAGTTAAAAAGAACTGAAGCAGCTAAAGCTAAACGTAAGCTGCCTCTGCAGTAGGTTAGGAATGAGAGAAAGGCAGCATCACGAGAATAGCTCTTTTAAGAACTGTTGGAGAGGCAGCTTAGTGCTGCAGCCAGAGAGGAGTGGGGATGAGCCCAAAGAAGCATTATCAGATAAAAGAATCAGATTTCAGGCACCCCATTCAGGCTTTATGACCTCAGTTGCTCTGAAAAATGTTTGGTCTATGGAATGTTATGCCAGAATAACTTCTTAAGTCTTAAAGATGCTGCAGACTATGTCTCTTTTCTAGAGGTTGGGGTTCTTCTAGGGCAGGGGTCAGCAACCCGTGGCTCTGGAGCCACATGTGTCTCTTTCATCCCTCTGCTGCGGCTCCGTCGCTCAAAATATGCGTCACAACTGCTAATGTGTGACACCCACCGACATGCAATTTATTGAGCTTTTCGACCCCAGTAGGCCAACCATGGATAAATCCAAGAAAAGAAAAGTTTCAGAAGAAAACAGAACCTTTAATTCAACTATACAGTATATGCTAGTTTTGTGGCCACTCAGGAAATAGTCAGGCACGGGAAGAGTTTTGTGGCTCCCGATGTTTTCTTTTCTGTGGAAAACGGGTCCAAATGGCTTTCTGAGTGTTTAAGGTTGCTGACCCCTGTTCTAGGGAGCCAGAAAATCATTACAAGTCTACATTTCAGTTTCATGTATTGACTATAATTGACTATCCAAATCTTTGGCTGGAGTACACTAGACTTACCATTCTCCTTTCCATTCAAAATGTCAAACTTATATTTTAAAAAGAAAGACATTCTAAACCTTTGCTTTACTAAGCTACCATAGATTTATGAAATCCATTGTAAAGTTCCTAAAATGGTTCGTTGTTTTTCAACAGTGTTAAACGTCTTATCATAGTTGCCATTATTACTGAAAGATAATTAACCCAATTTCCTATTTTAATTAGGGAGTATGTATTTATCCTGCTGTATCACCTATATTACACTAATTATAATTAGTATAATTGTAATTGTCTGTCAAAAAGGAGAGATTTCTATTTCTTCTCAATTGGTTCCAATAATTAAGACTTCATATTTAACAATGAGTATTTTTCTGAACATCACTGCTATAGTGATGCAAAATGTTTCTATTGATTTAAATCTAATCCAAAATTTATCTCAAAAAAAAAAGTTTAGGCATGTAGAGACATGTCGATATCAAGTTACCCCCTGAATTCTACCAAACTCAGTACAACTCGCTCCCTCCTAAGCACTGGTGGCTCAACTGGGTTTCAGAAAGGAATCTTCTATCCAGATCTGTTTAGAGGAGACATAACTAGAGATGAACCTGGGAATTTTTGCATGCCAAAAAGCACTACACCACTGTGCTACTTACCGTAGTCCTTCTGGGAGAAGGTACTAAGAACTGTGGTGATGCAGTGGTTAGAATGCAGTATTACAGGCTAATTCTGCTGACAGCCAACAGTTCGATTTTCACTGGCTCAAGATTGACTCAGCCTTCCATCCTTCCATCCTTCCAAGCTTGGTAAAATGAGGACCCAGATTGTTGGGGACAATATACTAACATTGTAAACTGCTTAGAGTGGGCTGTAAAGCACTATGGGGCGGTATATAAGTCTAAGTGCTAAGTTACTGAAGTGCTAAGTCACCCTGTTGCACTGGTGTACTCACTTGTTTCTGTCTCTTAAAGCACTGTTTTTAAGGCTGATCGCTTCCAGGTATGTGCGGTTTATCCATAGTGATTTCTGCTGCTAGGAGAAAGTGATGTAACAGTTCTGTTCCCAGGCCTATGGGATCCCCTGACATTTTGTAGCCAAAGAACTATTCTTGTTTTCCAATTCCAAATGTGAAGAGAAGCCAACCCGTAAAACTCCAAACACCCTACAAACTCTACGAAACTGTTCTGAAGTATTTGGCCCTGCCAGCTCAAATTACATTATGAATATCACAAGCAAGATTCTCAACAGCTCCTAGGAAAACAAAGTGCAGCCCTCAAGAATATTATGCCCTCATAAAGAGACCACCTGACAACAAAGAATAGCAAGGAGAAAACCAGGGGTGAAATGCTACCGGTTCGGCCCGGTCCGGGCGTACCGGTAGCGGCGGCTACCAGTGGTTTGGAGAACCAGTAGTGGCAGCAGTGTGAGGCTCCGCCCACCCACCCGGACATCACCATTTTCTTTTTTTTAACCCTCTGTGCATGTGCAAAGTGTGACGGGTGTGCGAGCGGAGCGTGCGCAAAGCGCGCGCTTCCGAACTGGTAGGGAAGGTAAGTAGATTTCAGCACTGGAGAAAACCACACCCTCACCAAAACTGGCAGGGCAAGCTACTGTATATAAACAGAGAGCAAAACCCAAACTCACTAGCACTGATGATGCTATCTAGGTACATAATGAAACATTTGCAAGCAAACGACCAAACTCAGTCAGCACCAAGGACTCTAAAGAATAGCAAGCTCACATTAGTTTGGAAGCAGCTCTGAAGTGAGACATTGAGGGACCAAGATTCTAACTGTTGTGAGAAACAAGCTTCATGCATTATATTTTGCTGTCTGTTAATGAAAGACAAAAGCTATAGAGAAACAAATAAGCATTGGCAATGTGTAAAGGAGGAAGATTGCTGTATTGTCATAATTTGAAAAAAAATGTTTTTCTATTTCCTCATAAGGACAGTAATTAGAAGCAGGTGGATTGCCATAACATCAATGGGATTTATTTTCTTATGCTAGTTGCCCTGCAGTAGAAATATTTTACTGAAATTACTTGACTGGCATTTAGTTTCTTTAAGCCAGCATTATGTAGCATCACATATAGTTCAGTCCTTCAGGGAAACCCATGCTATTATGTTATTATGGTAGCAACTACAGAAATGGTACATCTCTCAGGCTTCAGGTTTAACAAATGTTTATGGTTTCTCTATCCACCACATTTTCCCATTGGTGGTCCAGTCTCTAGGGTTGCTCTAAATTCAGTAATCCAGGGGTGGGTTCTGACTTACCTCGCTGCCGGTTCGCTTGCTCCCGCGCTGCATGGGCGCGCCTCGTGGGCGTGCGCACGCTTGGCGCGCACACGCATGCACAGTGCAAAAAAATAAAAAAAATTTCCCCCTCCCAAAAAAAGCTGAAAACAAGATGGCGATGCGTGCACAGTGCCGAAAACTCGGCTTCTGCGCATGGGCAGAAAAAAAAAAACGGAAAAAATTCCCCCCCAAAAAAATTCCCCAAAAAAATTTCCAAAATTTTTTTTTAAAAGATGGCGGCGCCCACGGACCGGCACCGACTGAACCGGATCCGTGATGTCATCGTGATGTCACCAGCAGGTCGCTACCAGTTCGGGCGAACCGGTCCGAACTGGGAGAAACCCACCTCTGCAGCAATCACTGAAAGCCAATATTTCACTTCACACTCCTATTATTTCACACTCCTTTCCCTAAGATGGTTTTTTAAAGTGGAATCCAAAGGCTTGGGAGGATTAATTTTGTCTTGTTGGTCCTGTAGTACCTAAAAGTTTAAAGGCATGTTTTTTGGACACTCAGAATCAGGATGGAGCTGGAAAATGAAAAATATTTGCAAATTTCCACATAATGACCTGGAATTCAGCACAATCCATGTACACCGCTACTGGCAACTAATTCATTATTTCTTTCATTAGTACTTCTTTGTTAGCCATAGAATAACCTACAACCAGTACCAAGGGCCTCTTTATTAATTTTCATGAGCAGAGTTGCCCGAGCTGATTTGTCCACTTAACCACTAATATTTCATCAGCCCAGCCAGAGGGGGGAAATCTCTCTTATCAAAGAAAATTACAATTTAGTTGAAAAGTGACAAAAGCCGATGTTATATAATTCCATTCAGAACAACTATAAACTCTTTTTAAAGGCCTAATGCTAATCCTACAAGGCAAAATCACCTATCTGCTTCTATATTCCATTTCTGAAATGCAACATGAGACTTGCAGAGGTGTCACAGCTACAGTACACTAAAGCTGCCGGAATATCAATTAGTGTAAGTAAGCAAGACCAAAAATGATCAAGAGGAAGAGAGAGAACAGTGGAAAGAAGTATGATTAAAGCACTGTCAAGCAAAATATTTATTATCTGCAGCCTTTGAGAAATTAATGTCCCTTTCTTCAAAATAAAAGTTAGTGAAAAGAGCTGCAGAACATTAAAGGTTTACAGTAAATGTTTATGCTGTAATTAATAGAGCACGTGGTCCTTTTAACTGTTTGCTTTTTAACAAATCAGAAAGCTTCACGTGCATTTGGAATATTTTTCCTATTATTCTTACAAAAGAAATGAAGCTGGAAAGGTTGATATATGAAAGAATGGAGAAGGAATGAAATTGACTTAGTTCTGAACTCTTAGGAATGTCCTTACAATAAAAAAAAAGGTACAGGTAAGTGAACACACACTACCTTTTGACATGATGCTGTAATGCAAATAGTATCACATTAGGTAGACTACAGGAACAAGTACAGGAACAATCTGGATGGCCATAACATGAGAACAAAGGGTTAGAGCTAACCCTTTGTTCTCATGTTATGGCCATCCAGATTTCTGCAGGCCAGATCTACTAGCGTTCTATGGCTTCTAGTGCTTATTATTTAGAGGGGTACAATTTAGACTTCCCAGTTCTCACTTCATAAATAGTAGATTTAGGAGAAAAAGACAAATCCATTCTCCATTTTATGCAAATATAACACTACTCATTTTATGAACAAATAAAGTCCCATTCATCATTTAATGCACACTTGGGATTAACAAACATCCCTCTCTATCTCAAATTTAAATCAAGGCTTTACTACAAAATTATTATACAAGGAGACCACATTTTTGTTTAGCCATTCCCTCTGGCAAGAGCAGCCAGATGGAACACCGTATTCACAATAAGTCTTAATTCTTCAAGATCATGCCTTTCTATAACGAATAATTGTGTTAATTCTTGAATAAGGTTCTCCAACATAGCATATTTTTTCACTCATTAAAATATTGTATTTCATACATTATGCTTCTAATATTTTTCAAAATGCTGATATACTTGGCAAACTTTGCATTCAAAATTGTTTGGAAACCATCTGGTTAAATTTCTAATATTTTTGGGCTTTAAAACCTGATTAATATAAATGATATATATTCTGATTTCACGTGATGATTCCTAGACTAACAGCAAGAGGAGGCACCTTGCTTTTTCATAAAAACTTTTTCACTTGTAACAGCCATGGACTGTTTTTTAGTCATGCTGCCACGGGCTAACTCAAGCTTTTCAGGTCAGAAAGATAAGCATTATCACCAGCTAATATCTGCAAACCCAATAATTTTTAAAGGCATAGGAACAAAAATCAGTTTTAAACGTTAGCAAACCTAATCACAACTGCCATCTGCTGACTTTTAGCCAAAGTTGCTATGCATTGAAATGAACTCACAAATCAACTTATATTATATATCTGCTCTCTTACCTGAATTATACCTAAATGAAACTCCATTGGAAGCCTAGTATGTAAGTTAAGTAGCAAGTGGTACATGAGATAGAGTGAAATAATACCCTTCTATTAAGGACAATGCTGCTTTGTATATTACATGGTGAGTTCAAGTGGCTTACAAAATTAAAAATCCAATAACCCATAGAGTCCCTGCAACTTCCAAGGCAGCAAAAAACACAAACCACTATTTATTTATTGAACACATTTATTTTGTATCAGCAGACATTTGTTTTATAGAATTGTCCATCTTTTTGACTTCTTTCACCTTTACAAGTCTTTCATTTATCTTTTTTTCAAAAGTGTCAAGTGACTCAGCCAATTTATTGCCAGATTGGCTAAACCAGGAATCCCCAACCCCCAGGTCGCAGCCCACTACCTGGGAGCTGTTCAGAACTGGGTCACCCAAGCACATGTGCATGCACACATCCCCACCTGCATGAGCAGCGGGCAAGTACGTGCGCACACACTCCATTTGCACAAGCACTTGCCCTCTGCTTGCGTGGAACCATCCCCTCCCCCCACCTACCCACCCACCGTTCCACAAAGCCGGAAAGGTTGGGGAACTCTGGGCTAAACTTTTTCAGAAGTAAATCTAGTGGAATTCCTTTCTCTGCAGGTTGTTCTAACAATCCTCTCCTGCCTCCATTCATGACGCTTTTTGAGTTATTGCTATTATGATATAATCCAAAAGTAAAAGTAACTCAAACAAAAGGAAAAGGAAATAAAATTTCCATTGGTTACATTAAAATTTCCATAGTTACATAGGCACAACTACACCTATTACACTTATATTTTGTTTTATAAAATCTACCAATTGTCTGCAGTCTTTACTAATAAACAAAAAACATTCCCATGGAAGATCAATTTCACTCGTCTAAGAGGAATTTGAGTAACCCTTCCCAAGATGAGCATCCATCTGTTTACTTGTTCTACTTGATGGAGGCAATCTTGGAGACAACCTGAGAGCCAAAAGATTTACATCCAAATTATATTTTGAATTGAATCCAGAAGTTTATTGGAACCAATTTAGTACTTGCAGAATCATCTTTATATGGCCTTAATAGCTCTTATCTGCCAAGTGGTAAACCATCACATTCTGCACCAATTAGAGCCACCTTCAAAGGTAGCCCCATGTAAAATGTACTGGAGAAATCTAGCATCAAGGTATGAGAATATGAATTACCATCCCCAAGGCCTCCTGTCAAGATTGGGCAGCAACTGATGCACCAGCAAAGACTGCTCTGGTCATGATCTTCTCCTGCCAATGTAGGAGTTGCCACAAGTCCAGGAGAACTCCCATGTAATAGATCTGCTCATTCAAGGTTCATGCCAATCCGTTTAGAGACAAAACAGGAGGTGACCAAGATGAATACGTTTTTGAAAGAACAGCGCCCGCATCTTTCAAGGGCTGCGTTTCAGCTTGTTTATCCCACCCAGAGAACACAAATTGTCTAAAGATCCTAAACTTTTAACTGCTGTTAAAAGTCATAAATTCTGTAAAGGAAACCCTCGTCCCAATCCTTGTAAAATGTTCTCCTGTTATGTTAAAGAAATGAATCAAAGCAAGCTGAAAGTAATGATAAGAAGTGTGCTGGCAATTAGGGGTTCTCAGTTTGCTTCAACTTCTTTCTTCCTTGGATTAATTCCAAGGCAAGCAATAACATTATCATTTTCCTGATAGAAGGTGTGTATGTGAATGTGTGTATGTGAGTGTGTGTGTGTGTGTGTGTGTGTGTGTGTGTGTGTGTGTAAGAGAGAGAGAGAGATGGAATCTTACTAGGAGTCTCAAGGGCAAACTAAGTGTTACATCCACAAAAATCTGTTTTTACACATGGGTGTACTGCCTGTTTTCTAGCATAAGAGGCAATTAATCTTAGCTGTTTTTACCAAAGGGGGGAGAGGGAGAGAGAGAGAGAGAGAGAGACCCTCTCTATGCCTAGGTAGATGCAATGTAGTCAGCTAGTTTCTGAATGAGAAATACCAGAACACTCCAGAGTGGACTAGAAAATTGGGAAATAAAAACAAAGCCCAGAGGATGGCTATTGCAAAGCCATTTCCATCCTATTCCTGAAAAACAACTCAAACACATCATGTGGTATACTACTGCAATGCAAGCCTAGCAGCAGCTTTGACTGCTTGATGCTACTAAACTAAAACGAGTAAATAGATTCCTGCCACCTACTTATCCTCCTGGGTGAAATTATCTGCCTTCCTTCGAAACCCTCTCTTTCTACTTACCACAAGGATTTTCTTACTGTTTAAAAAATCATGAGAATCTCTGCTCAAAGCACCCACATGGGAGTATTCTGGCTTTCAAGTGCTTCCAGGACCTCCTCTCTTTAACTGTTGCTGAGGCAAATGGAGACCCAAGAAGATCGTTCTCATCATCATTCAGAAAAGAAGGAAGAGGATATTGTAGCCCAGGAAGCTTGTCTAGCCCAGTTAATCAGGACCAAGGTTACCATAGAGATGTACTAATTCCTTTAGCAACAAACCATTTGCTCAGAGCTACCAGATTTGGGCTACTATTTGTGGGTAGTTAGGATTTTGCAGTTTAGATCTGATTGTCCTCAATGTGCCATTTGGGGGAAATATGAGAATTATTGGAACAATCGCTGGGTTGCCCTCATTCCGGTGATTGCTGGATGGACTGTTTTGTGTACGGGGAAAAAATCACTTCTTGATTTCCCTATGAGATGTTTGCCAGTCAATGTGCATTTCTCCCCTTTCCCTTTTGTCCCTCTCAAGAAATTTACTAGTAATTCATATCTGCACTTGAACGCCTTTTATGAGTGAGATTTAAAGCCAGGTTCACAGAGATGGCAGGCTGATATATTAATCTAGTGTGCCACACAACCCCATAATAACACAGACATTTCATAGAACAGTTTCCCTCATATTTGCCAGATTTTCTATGAGTTTACTCAGTGTTCTTATAAATATTTTATATTGGCTTATACCTGCAATACTACTTACAGATATTATTTCCCCTGGGGTTCAGTGGACCATTTAGATGACATTTATTTGCACACATTTGACTCACACTAAGTCAAAAGACACATATGTAAGTCACCTAAACATTTCCTGCTCAATATACAGCATTGCCAAAGATTAGTCTTTCACAGTATCTGAGCACCCTGATGAAAAGCAAACAAGCAAAGCAAAAGATCACACATATTTAAAATGGGGTTTCTGCTCCAGATAGTCGAGATTTCATTGTAGTTATATATATTTATTTTTTAAATGAATGAGATTTCATTCTATATACAGGAATATACAGAAGGAGAGGTTGTCTTGTCTGTTTACTCTTATGTGGTTGTGCATTTTCTGAAACCGCTACAAAATAGCAGTTTTATACTCTATATAAGTATAGCAGGGGTGTCAAACTGGCAGCCCGCGGGCCGGATGCGTCACATGCAGGCCACACCCACCCCAGCTCCATGAAGGGGGAAAAAACATTGCGAAACATCACGTGACAGCAACGTGACACGGCGAGTTTGACAGCCATGATATAGAGTATATGATATATATTTCCCATTGCAGGATACAGCCTTCACTAAGTAAGATCTCTTTACATCAAAATATGCACATTTTGGCACAGAGCATACAAATAATAGCATATCAAATTATGATGATGGATCACAGCTTGGACAGATGTAGACAGTCCTTCTGAGAATTTGTTCCCAACTTATAGAGAGCAGAGGGTTACAATGGTAAGATAAAAAGGGCCTGAGCCTGGGTTCAAGAAAGTAACATCAGAAAATGTCTCAGATAAATTCCTCTTTAGTTCCCACAAAGGTAAAAAGAGGGAAGGATGAAATATGGTAAGGACAGAAGCTCTATAATTTATCTTACGTATTTACTTGTTTTACAGTTTGTATAGCCATCCACCTCAAACCAGTGGCTTTGGGCAGTGAACAATCATAAAAACCATGAAAACCATTAAAATGATACAAAAAAAGGAAAATAGATGCAATTAGCAACCAAGAAATACTATCATCGAACGATGTCAACATAACCAGAACGGGGAAAGGGGGCTCTTCACACACTTGGGACCCACACAGCACACAGCCAGATCTTCAAGGCCTTCTGAAAGGCCAGCAGGGTCAGCGCATCCTAATCTCTGGAAGGAGAATATTCCAGAGGGCTGAGACTACAGCAGAGAAGGCACGTCACTTGATACCTATGAACTGACCATCCTTGGCTGATGAGGTCTGAGGCATGCTCATCCTGCTGGACCAGATTGGATGGTAGAAACAGAATAACAGAGTTGGAAAGGACCTTATACCATTCCAACAAGAAACAACTGGGGGAAAAATTGCCCCTCAGGTAAGCCAATCCAAAGCCATGAAGAGCTTTAAACGTGATGAGCAGCACCTTGAATTGTACCTGGAAACACCTGAAATCAATGCAGCCTCCAAAGCAGTGGTGATACATACAACAATAATAAAAGTAGTACTGACCTGCATGCGTTCCATTTCCTAGTCTGGTCTATCTTGAAGGACCAATACAACCTGACCCGTTCAGGACTTTAAAAGCTGGTCCTTTCTCCTTGATCTGAGTCTGGAAATGAATAAGCTGCCAATGCAACTAGTTGCATGACCTGGCTGGCAGGTAATATTCTTCTCTCCTTTCAAGTGATTACCACAGCCAGTTATAAATTAAAACAATTGTTTTAAAGCAGAACAAATGAAAATGAAAGCTTCCAATGCCCAAAGAAGCAGGGCAGGTTGTTCAAAAATATCCCCCATAACTTCCATTTTTGTTTTGGTTCTACTTTTGGAACCACTTCTTCCAAATTCTTAATCTTTTAAGTATGCTATGAGGATTTGCATAAGCAATAAAATCCAGTTCTGTGATGAGGACTTGAAAGATAAGGAGTGAAAAAATGTCCTACCAAGAAAACTTACAAAAGCCACTGTTCTTATTTGCCTTGAATCATTGCATTCCCTATATTAGAGAAACGTAGAACAATCAACATGGAAATAAAATAATATTTTCAGGCTTACTTTGTAGATGGACAAGAGCGACAGTAGATCCCTTTCAGATCAGGTCTTAAATAGGACTACCAGATTCAAATACTTGCTAGGTAGCAACAAAGAGATGCATAAACCTAACTCTTCACTGTCATTTAGCAGTCATCCGAATTTTAGCTCAGAACTGATAGACTCACCAATCTCCTACCAGCTTCTGTAACTAATGTGTATTGTTTTAAAATTTTGTAGGTTATCTGTATTGTTGTCAGCATCGGGCTTGCAACAAGCCAGCTGAAAAATAAGCAAACGAATTATTGTATCACTCATTCATAGCTTCCTTGTGTGAACTAGGCAAGTACAGTGCAAAACTAGCAGACCCTGTGTAGAGAGGAAGAAAGAATAGAATAGAATAGAATTCTTTATTGGCCAAGTGTGATTGGACACACATGGAATTTGCTCTCAGTGTACATAAAAAGACAAGATACATTCGTATCTTGTCTTTGATGACCTTGACAGAGATATGCAGGGTCTGTTGCCAAGGTGACAAGGAGTAAAACATTTTGTAAGGCCACAACATCCAGACACCTCCCTAATTCACTTAATCATAAGAAGGAAGAGGTACAACACAATCAGACTTGCAAGATTTTATTATTATAGCCAGTGTCAATAGCCTTCCTATGGAGTTCATTTCCTAGTCTGGTCTCCCTAGTGAGGCTGATACCTTGAAATCAAGTAGGACTAATGCTAAGAGTACAACCAGTCCTGTTGTGTTTGGAAGCTTCCCCTGCTCATGTTGATGAGTGAAATACTAAATATCAGCTCTAAATTTCTGCCTTCATGATAATACTGTTTGTGCCTTTATTTTAATCCAAGGTTACTCAAGAAAATTTTATTACAAGGCTTCACAGCACACACCTAAGTGTGTGGAGGGTTTTGTTTTGTTTTTTGCCAACCTTACTATCCAAATATGATAGTATTTCATGCCTATTCCAACTAAATAAAAGATGAGGTGGAAGTCGATTAGTTCTCGTAAAAAGATGAGATTCATTTTAATTTGCCTTGTATTCCTTGTCAATACAATTATGTACCTCAAATTGAGACCAGCACAAATTGTGGAAAATATAGCTTGGCAAATGAGTAGCCAGGCTTGGCTTCTCTCCTCTTATGGCAGACAATAAAATAGGAAGAAGAGAGAGGAAGGCAAAGCATAAATATGTTGCCTCCAGTTCAGAGATCAGCAACTTCCTTGGGCAGCCTCTCAGGACTTGGCTGTTAGAAATGCCAAAAAACAGTGCTGTCATTGTCTGTCAATTTCTGGCACAGAGGCTTAACATACCTATTAAAATTTAAAACTAAGTCTCTGCAGAGCATGTGAATGGAAAGGACCCCAAATTCTACCGTCATCCCATTTTCTCCTATAATTTCATTGCATCCTTGTTTTGTCCATGTGGCCCTTGGCAGCTGACAAAGGAAATGAAAATGAAACGTGCAAATGAAACCAACACGCTTGTTACCTCTCCTCTAATTCAAAGCTTTATCTAATCACATTTTATAAAGGATGAGTTAGCTTCGATGTTAAAGACTGATGACTCATTTAGTTGTTGTTGATTTTTTAGTTATTCTTAGCCCCTAAATAATTTTGGATTTGCTAAGGATAGAGCATTGTCCTTTTGGGGGGCAATGACCTTTTTTGGTCTTTCCAAGCAAACCGTATTACAATTAGTCCTAAATTTAAGACCACAATTTCCATTGGTAAGCAAGGTGGTTATTAAGTGAGTCCTGACCAATTTTATAACCTTTTTGCTGCGATTATTAAGCGAATCACTGCAGTTGTTAAGTGAATCACATGGTAGTTAAGCAAATCCATCTTCTCCCATTGACTTTGCTTGTCAGAAGCTAACTGGGAAGGTTGCAAATAGCAATAGCAATAGCACTTAGACTTATATACCACTTCACAGTGCTTTACAGCCCTCTATAAGTGGTTTACAGAGTCAGCCTATTTCCCCCAACAATCTGGGTCCTCATTTTACCGACCTCGGAAGGATGGAAGGCTGAGTCAACCTTGAGCCGGTCAGAATTGAACTGCCGAACTGCTGGCAGTCGGCAGTCAGCAGAAGTAGCCTGCAGTACTGCATTCTAACCGCTGCGCCACTATGGCTCATGTCACTCCAAGACACTCTAATCATCATAAATACATGCCAGTTGCCAAGCCCCCAAATTAGGATCACATAACTGTGGGGATGCCGTGACAGTCGTCAATGCGAGGACAGATAGTAAGTCATTTTTTTTCAATGCCATTGTATGGTTGCTACTAGAATGATTGTAAGTCAAGGACCCCAGGTGGGGGATAGTTCAAATCCTTCCTAGAAGACCTTATGATAGGCAACCTCCAGGCAGTCCTGAAAACTCCTATTCTATCTAGATGGAGATCATATCCAGGATTTCTCCTTTTAACCCAACTCCACAAAAACAGAAAAACAAATGTTTTGGATTTTCCTGCCCAAAGTCCAGAAAAGCAGAACTTAATAAACTTAACTTGTTAGTGCCAGTTCTGAAACACAAGGGCTATGTAATCATGCAGTCTTGCACATAGGGAAAGTTTTAGTGAGAAACTCCCCTGCAAAATCAATGAAGCTAAATCAATAAAAATGTGTTTACTGGCAAAAAATAAAACCCACGAATAATAAGAGAAGGCAACAACTGTGTGTGTGTGTGTGTGTGTGTGTGTGTGTGTGTGTGTTGTGACATGACTTGGGTTTTAGCACATGTTCACTTCAGAAAGAATGATTGGCAAGAGATCTTTTGGACCTCCTTTTTATGTCTATAGATTTGGCTTCATTGGTTATTAAAACCTTCCCAAGATGTAAAAGTGCATGGTTATGTACCATAGCTATTTCTTGAGTAACACTCAGTGTAAGGAATGAATTCTTTCAAATTTTTGGTGCCATTAAACAAGGGAACATTTTAGATCAGCTCCATGAACTGGAAGTCGGTAAAACATTCCACTCCTCTTTCTGATGTTCTATTCCTGCTTTCATATTCACTTCTTAAGGGACTTATAGGAAATCCATGTATGGAACTTGTACAATTGGTCTCCAGGAGTTTCCATCTTGTCCCTCCTAAATCCCACCCCTGACCCAAAAAACCTTTGTCTTGTCTAAATAAAACTACATTGTTACTGATCCAATTTTTGTGAAATTCACACTTGGACAGCTTCGCATAAAGCTTTGCGGCTAACAGTTTCTTCAGCACTTGTTGGACTAGTTTCACATGTTCTTCTAATGTTTCACTGAATATGAGAATGTCTTCCAAGTAGACAAGGACCCCCTTATATAAGTGCTCATGCAGCACCTTGTTTATCAATTGCATGAATACTGTGAGGGCTCCTTGGAGACCAAAGGGCATAACTTTGAATTGGAAGCTACCCAAAGGGCAGTTGAAAGCCGTCTTCCACTCGTCCCCCTCCCTTATGCGCACCCGGTAATAGGCTTCTCTCAAGTCCAGCTTTGTGGAATTAATGCCATGTGTGTGGAAAACACTTACCCCCTTCCCCTCATGAAAGACATGCTGAACTACCTTTCAAAAGGGAAGGTGTTCACAAAGCTGGACTTGAGAGGAAAACAGGATGAAAAATTCATCCTGTTTTCCATTGCAGCCTGTTAAAGCCTGCTGTGGGATCTAGATTGAGACCTCAGCCTGCTGCTCCCCCAAAGCCAATTGTGGTGCAGGGTGAGACTCATTATGAGGTGAAAAAAATTGGACTCCAGACTGCAAAGAAGACGCTTGCAATATTTAGTGCATTGGAAGAGATACCCCTTGTCTGAAGCTACTTGGGTGAAAAGTTGGGATATTCATGCAGACGCCTTAGTCAAGCAATTTCATGATAAATTCCCTGATAAGCCTAAGGGTCCTCCTGGGGGGGGGGGGTTGGTTGGAGTGGTAGGAACTTAGTCATAACAACACCTGGGGGGAGGTGGTTAAGGTGATACTTGAATTAACCCCTGACTTTTATTTCATTCCAGGATTCGTTCCTTTCCTGAGTGGGAGAAGCCAGTCAGTTCTGGAAGCCATTATTTCTGTTTGCTTCAACTGCCACATATTTTAGCCTGGGAAATTAGGAGGAGGTTTTTTGTTGGAGCAGTAGGAACTTAGTCACAACAAAATTCCTCACTCAAGGACGAATGTGCCTGCACCTGCGTGGAGACAGTATCCAGTTGAGCGTGAAAATTTGATTGGACCGCGTGGTCAGCTTATGGGCGTGGGGCACGGTTGTGAACTTTCAACTGGGTGGGGAAACCCTGGAAGCTTTCAGATTCGGGTTTTCCCAGATGTGCCAACATGGCATCTCTAATAAATTGGAACTTTGAGGAACTTCTAGCTTCGGAGTTTTATTTTGTTGGGGGTATACTGGAACACTGACAGTTTTCTCTTGATGCTGTTAGGGAATTCAGTACTCAGAGAAATCATCTGCGGATCTGAAGTATTATTAGTATGGCTAATGAAACCCAGCTCTGTTTCTTTCTTTCTTTTTTTCTTTTTTTGTCATCTGAGTTTCTAGAAGTACCTAATCAATTCTTGGATTCAACAACATGTTGGATAAGGGACAACTTGCTCAAACTCAATTTTACAAGAGAAACATCCAATGTCTAGCTAGTTACGTAGTTAAATATGATATTCAAGTTTCCTTAAAATACTCTTTTTTTTACCACCTCCAGCCAAGGTTCGAGCTTCATCACCTGTGGAGTTAATTCATGGGAGAGAAGTCCAAGTATATTGCAGCCTTAAGTCATATGAAAAGTTGAATGTGCTTCTCAAAGAGTATGTTGGCAATACAGCCTATAATTTTCATTGAATAGCCTCTTCTACCACTTCTTTTTGTTACTTCAAAGATGATGGAAGAAGTTGTCTAGCCTCCATTATATAATTATTGGACTCCAAATTCTATTATCGGTAGTAATATGCCTCGGGGCCTTCCCCCATCCATAGCTGTAGCTCTAATTGAGTTTAGTGAAGAAGTGAATTATGGAGTTGTCAGGAAGAAAGCTGACATCCCAATTTTTCAGATTCTCAAACAACCAGCCATGCAAGCAACTCTGTAGCTGGCACAACATATAAGGGGATCTTGCTATGTGTCAGATTCATTGATTCAACTTCTATGCTTGTCTAAAATATATCATTCTCTCTCATCTATATTCAACTATATGTTATGTACTGCAGAGACTGAACAAAAGCACCGTTCCTGCTTTTTTTTCTGCTGAACCAGCATGATCCTTCAAAGCCAGATCTATCCTCTGCATCACATTGGTTTCCACTAGAGTTGAGATACAACCAATAAACTATAAATGGGTGTGTGTGTGTTGATAAATAGCTAGAGATTATTTTTGAGAGGAAAAATCATGAAAGAATCCAACTGCAGTGTAACATAATATATTGCAACAAATTAAAATTTGGTCCAATATCATTCCATCATTAACCATTCTATGGTTAATCAATGAAAAACATGTTCATAACAGTTGGGAACATGTTCAGGCATAAAACATTATATGAATGTGGGGAATCTGTGAACCTCCCAGTGATGCTAAACTAAACTAATTTTCTCAGTATCCCTCACCATTAGTTCTGCCTTTGTGTCACTGTTAAAAACCTGCCCCGTTTGAATTTGACAATGTCTTTTTTCATTCATATTTACAGAGGATTTTACATAAAGCATCTCAAAGCTTCATCCTGCCCAACATCCTAATCTCCCAAAAAATAAAACAGATGCTTCTTGGAAGACTATCAAGTAACATGGAGACCTTTTGTATATCTCCACCTTGTAAAGATATGGTTTCTCTGTGAAGATTTCACAGTAAATATGAATGAAGACGAATATGCGTGTTCCAGGATACTGTTGTAGGATCCAATCTGGGTCAGTCACTGGGAACAGAGGTTTTGTCTTCGGAGCTTTTGGGCTCATGCTGGAGCCCATCTTCAGGGAACTTCCCTGAAGATGGGCTCCAGCATGAGTGCAAAAGCTGAAGACAAAACCTCTGGTCCTGGTGACCAAACCAGATTGGATCCAGTAAATATTACCCTTAAACATATCTAATTCCCATGAAAGAAGGTCATTGTCATCACCACAGCCAAGTGCTAATCCAAGATGAATGACTATATCAGTAAGCACAAGGCAGGGGTGGGTTCCAAATTTTTTTACTACCGGTTCTGTGGGTGTGGCTTATTTTGTGGGCATGGTTAAAATGGTCATGTGACTGAGTAGACATGGCCAACTTGACGTCACTCACGCCCACACCCTCAGTCACATGCCCCCCACCTAGCCACGCCCACAGAACCCACGAAAATTTATGTTTTGCCAGCTGGGAGGCTAGCAAAGAAGTCTCGCTTTCCCCGCCGCCGTGGCTGCTTCTACCTCAGCGCCAGCAGGAGCAGGGTGCTGCGGCTGCAACAGCGGGGAAGGCCTGTCAGAGGCGAGAAG
>QLTV01002419.1:6693333-6708353 GCA_003457575.1 Thermophis baileyi | reverse complement strand
GCAAATGAGACCAATCACTGTTGTATCATCTGCAAAATTCAGTAGTTTAACAGATGTGTCTTATTTTCGGGGAAACACGGTATATAGAGAGAAGTGGTGAGAGCACACAGCCTTGGGGGGCCCCTGTGCTAATTGTACAGGTATCTGATGTGATTTTGCCTAGCTTCAACTGCTGCTTCCTGTCCGTTAGGAAGCTTGTGATCCACTTACAAGTGTGTTCAGGTACCGCTAGCTGATTTAGTTTAGTTAGAAGAATGTCCAGTATGGTGGTATTGAATGCTGAACTAAATGAATAAATGTGGAGAGAGCACACAGCCCTGGGGGGCTCCTGTGCTAACTGTGCAGGTATCTGATGTGATTTTGCCTAGTTTCACCTGCTGCTTCCTATCTGTTAGGAAGCTTATGATCCACTTACAAGTGTGTTCAGGTACCGCTAGCTGATTTAGTTTAGTTAGAAGAATGTCCAGTATGGTGGTATTGAATGCTGAACTAAAGTCTACAAAGAGGACCCTTGCATAGGTCTTTGGAGATTCAAGATGTTGTAGGATGTAGTGCAGAGCCATATTAACAGCATCATCTGTCGATCTATTTGCTCGGTATGCAAATTGCAGGGGGTAAATATATATTGAGGGGAAACTGGATTGGAAGAACACGAATATACAGATACTACTCCTTTGTTGACCTGGAACCAGCTTTTTTGATCAGGTTGTATTCAATCTGTGGCTTCCTGATCTGTGTATGAGAGTGAGATGGACAGTACCGGTATCTAAATTTGATAAATAAAAGTAAAATTAAATATATAAATAGGTTTTACAATGAGATGATCCGAGTACAACGAATTCCATTTTACTAAGCACATTCCACAGCTTGACACCAGTAATGCAAAGGCCTTTCTATAATCTATGAAGCGTGTACTGATTTCTTTTTGGTGTTCTTTGGCTTTCTCAATTATCCAGCATGCATCACCAATAATGTTCCTTATTCCTTGGTCTTTTCTAAAGCCAGCTTAAACATCTGACATCTGACATCTGCCTTTCCACATAGAATGGAAAGTTTATTTTACTAGCATGTGAAATTAATGATATTGTACAAATAATTTGCACACTCTGTTAAGTTTCCTTTTTGTTAGTAGAACATTGACTGACTTATTTGTTGGCCAATGTGACATTCTCCAAGTTTTCAGGTATAATTTGGTTATAAATCCATGTGGTTTCCTTAGAAAAACACAAGAGTTGTTTATAAATTGATGCTTTGCCATTGTCATTAAAGTGTTCGTCTATCTTCAGCTGCCCAATATAGATGCCTGCTGACTTTCGCTGGGCAGCTGGGATGAACTTCATGCCAGGGTGACCCTGCTGGGATTACGTATTCTTGGGAGCACAATTCCAGTGTTGTTCCCATATTCTCCTACCACCACAATGAGAAGCTGAGTAGACTTAGGAGGGAATACACATACATGCATCCACGTATTTATAGGCCAACCAGATAAGGAAGTTGGATCTTCTACACTAGTGACAGAACAAGAACTCTGTTGGGCCAGCTTTGTTCCCCAGCACTGTATTGGTGCTGTCCATCCCATCTTTGCCATCTCAGACCAGCATTTTGCTTAATGATAAAAGCAATGTCAGCCTGTTGCTCTGTAGGATCCTCTTTTTTCCCTCTTTTTGAAAATGCAATCCACACACTGGATATCATGTCTGCTTAAAATCCCTATGCAGTTGAAATATCCAACATACAGCCAGTCCTCAACTTATGACCAGTTGTTTCATGGTGATTTGAAATTATGATGGCTTGGAAAGGGTGCTTTACAATTCCATAAAGTACTCCCGACCATCATAAAATGGCACACAGCTCCACCTGCAGTCATGTGATTGTGATCTGGGTGTTTGGCAAACTGTTCGCACTTATGACAGGTTGCCCAGTGTTTATGATCATGTGATTTGCAATCTTCTCTGGCTTCCCTAGAAAATCAGTGGGGAAGCCGACAGGGAAGGTTGCAAGCTGCTGCCTCCTGCCAAAGGATTTCTCCTCCCTTCCATGCAGGAATGGGGGGGGGATCCTTTGTTGGGCTGTAAAAACAACACTTGGCTTTTTCCAGATCCCAGATTCATTTCTGCAGCCCACTACCATAGTAGGGGAGGGGAAACTCCTGAGGAGGGTTGAAGAAACAAAGCTTGGATCCTGAAGATCTGAACTTTGTTTCTCCGGTCCACCACAGGAGTTCCCTTCCACAAACTTATTTGCTGGGCTTGGATCTTCAAGTTCCAAGATTTGTTAGGCACAGAGAGGAGGGGAAATCCTGTAGTAGGTCGCCGAAATGAAGTTTGAACTTAGAAAGTCTGAGCTCTGTTCCTGCATCCCACCACAGGAGTTCCTGTCCACCCATGGAGTGGAGCTGTCTGATCTCCCTCAGTAGGCAGCTCTTTTGCTTCATCCACTTCATAACTTACATGGTCCCTTAACAATCACAACAGGGAGAGCCAGGGTTGCAGTCATTAAGTGAAGTGGTCACATGGGCATCTTAACAGCCAATTAACACTCAACAACTGAGATTCTGGTTCCAGTTGTGGTTATAAGTTGAGGGTATTTCCTTGCCCAAAGACAATTATTTTAAAACCTTATGAAGAACCTCTGAGAAGCTAAAGTCTTTCATTACAATTTGAAAACATTGTCATTGTTCTCAATGTCAGGTTTGTATCCATTTATTATTTTTGGTTGGGACTGACTAGTTGGTTCCATAAGAAGTACATTGTTGGCAGATGTTGGCATATATCACATTGGAAGAGGGCTAAGATATACGCACTCCTTATATTGTGAGTGGTATATTCTCACTCATGATAAGACTCCATGCATCTGATTGAATGTCTTCCACAAAAGCTTAATCAATAGATTGGTTTGTCTTTAAGGGGCCACCAGATTTATTGCTGTTTATACTTTAACATATCATATGGCAACAGACTTCAGTTACTTTTGATACTATTAATAATCTTTTATGCTTCTCTCTCTTTTTATGAGCATGCACTCTAAGGAAAAAAATGTTGTTCTTGATGTATATTCATAATATCTATCTATTGATTGATCGGTCAGCCTACCCACCTAGCTATCAAAATCTACATACCTCCACTGCAAACCAACAGATTCAAGGAAACCAGCAAAGTGAATATAAATTAATTTACAAACCATCCCCAAGGTGTAACTTCAGTAAAATAATTAAGAGACTATTCACTTTTTTAATAACACTGCAGCATAGATGTATTTTTCCTGGAGCTTCACCGAAGAGTCATCTCTTCTTCCCTATTGATTTCCCCGTCACGGAGTTTTCTGCTCCCAGCTGGCTTTGGTGTTTATTCTGTAATAGAGTAAATAGCTGCTTATATGCATGACAGACTTTAACGGTCTAACATCATTAATGTCATTCTGAAGCATTTACTAGTATTGAAGGGGGGGGAGCATTCCTCAGAAGTATGAAAAGGCATATCAGCAGCAAGTGAGGTGGGTTTATCTTTCTCCCAAATGAGAATTTACTAGTTGGGGAAAGGAGGGAAGGCAAAGAAAAGTTTCCAGTAATTACTTCCAACAGCAACATCATGAAATAATTAGGTGATCAATAATAAACATGCTTCTTTTGTGACTATTGTTTTATTAAGGGCAACTGGGAGCCTAGTAAGTCATCTCTGCTACTGCAGCAGGTTTTACAAATCAGGCGAAACTGCCCTGCCTTACATTTTAGCTTCTCAGATATAGTGCAAATTTTAGATTTGCATAGTTTCAGCATTTTTCAGTCTTTGCATCATGCCTTGTGGAATTACACAGTCAGAGGAATTCTAAATAGTTAATGACCCTTTTTTTAATCTACAAGTGCAGCTTTATGTGTCATTCATTACAGTGGTGGGTTGCTGCCAGTTCGGACCGGTTCTCCCGTACCGGTGGCGGAAATTTTCACCCGCTTGCCGAACCGGCAGCGATGGCCGACTATCCACGCCCCCGAACCGGTTCTCCTGTCGCCGCAGCTGGCAAAAAAAAAAACCCTCTGCGCATGCGCAGATGGTCATTTCCCTGATGTGATGTCAGCGCACGAGCGAGCGAAGCAAGCGCGCGCATGCAAAACACGCACTTCCGTTGCGATGCAAACCGGTAGGGAAGGTAAGTGGAACCCACCCCTGATTCATTACCACAGTGACTGACCAAGCTATAGTACAATTAAATGAGCGGCATGTTAAAATAAACACATTTCTAGCAGAAAAATATTAAGGGCACCTTCCCAGTGATATGGAAACATTTTGGTGGGGTGAGTGGGCTTGGTAGCCTTAGTTGTTCATTATGCTCTTCTGGTCAATTCCTTACTACATCCTGGGTTTCCATGTATCCGTCCTTTTTACAACTAAGATAGTGGATGGTATAGAGGTTGACCAGAAGGGGACACTGGGGAAGAAGCATGGCTAGCAAAAATGGCTCCACCTTAAGACCAACTGCTCTTAATCATAGCCTAGCAATAATGCCCCATTATTTTGTATTGTGTATTCTATGCTGTTTTTTTCCATGTTCAACATCACCTCCATGATAGTCATCATCATCATCATCATCATCACCATTATCATCATCACGTGTAAATTTGTGTCTCCATTTTTTGTAGAAGGGGCGTTGGTCTTACCTGATACGCCTCTTCTCATCAGGAGGAGACAGCATTCAGAATGGGTTGTCCTCGTCCACTCGGAATGAGGACCGAGTCTGCTTTTTTTCTTGCTGGGTCCGCCTCCTATGACCCAGTTTAGACGAGAACAAAGATGCAGACCCGACGTGGCTACCAACAGAGCAAATACAGTCCCAGAAGATCCCTTCCTGAGTTCAGAAGATAATTACCCCCCGGCGGAGTCGGCAAGGAAAAAAGGTCAGTCCAAACGCAGACCAAGAGGTAAACCACCATAAGTCAAACAAGGAGAAATCAAGAATGGACTACATAAGGGCAGGGCTGAATGCTGTCTCCTCCTGATGAGAAGAGGTGTATCAGGTAAGACCAACGCCTCTTCTCCATCATGGGAGGAGCCAGCATTCAGAATGGGACATACCAAAGCCGAAGTCCCCCGGGTGGGTCCGTGGTCCGAAACCTCCTCAGTGAGACTCCTCGTGAACTCTTTGTAACACCCGACGGCCGAAGGCCGCATCCGCCAATGCAAATGCATCGATCCTATAGTGTCGAATAAACTGGGAAGGAGCAGCCCAGGTCGCCGCCCGACAAATCTCCCCCAAGGATGCCTGGGTCATCCAGGCCGACGAAGTGGCCGCACTGCGGGTGGAATGAGCCGTAATACCCAGCGGGTGAAGCATCGCCAATAGCTCATACGCCTTGGCGATGGTCCCGCGAATCCAACGCCCAATGGTCGTGGCGGACACCCTCTGTCCCAAAGAGTGCAGCAAAAAGGCCACCAACAGGGCCTCGGTCCGACGGAATGGGCGGGACCGATCAATGTATATACACAGGGCCCTGTGGACATCCAGCATGTGCCAGAGCCTCTCAGACGGATGGGAAGGATTCGAGCAAAAGTTCGGAAGCACGAGCTCCTGAGCCCTGTGGAAGGGAGAATTGACCTTGGGCAGGAACGAGGGATCCAACCGAAGGACGACACGGTCCAAATGAAAAATACAAAGGTCCTTCCTGATGGAAAGAGCGGAGATTTCAGAAATCCGACGGGCCGAAGTGATGGCCACCAAAAAGGCGACTTTGAAAGAGAGATGACGGAGCGAGGCCGACCGCAAAGGCTCGTACGGTGGACCGGTGAGAGATTGCAGCACCTTGGGAAGGTCCCAGGTCGGGTAACGGTGGACAACCGGCGGGCGCAGGTTGGAAGCCCCCCGCAAAAAGCGACGCACCGTCGGGAAATGGGCCAGAGAAGAGACCTGGTCACAGGACAAAACAGAGGACAAGGCGGCCACCTGCCTCCGGAGCGTGTTCGGGGAAAGACCCCTATCCAAGCCTCGTTGTAGAAACTTCAAGACCTTCGGAAGTGGAACTTGTAACGGCGAACAGCCCTCATCCTTGCACCAGGAACAGAAGGATTTCCAAGTAGAGGCGTAAATCCGTTCCGTCAACGGACGACAAGAGGCCTGCATGGTTAAGATGACCTCCGGATCATAGTCCTGTCGCCTCAGAGCTTGCCACTCAGCCTCCAGGCAGTCAGTTGGAGCCACTGTGGATCCGGATGGACCAACGACCCCTGGCGGAGGGAGTCCTTGTCCGTTGGAATCCGCCATGGCGGGGACACGGACAGGGCCTTCAGGTCCGCAAACCACGGCCGCCTCAGCCAGTGGGGCGCCAGGAGGATCACCTCCGCCCATTCCTCCAGCACCTTCCGGACCACCTGAGGAAGGATCAGCAGAGGAGGAAAAGCATAAAGGAGGCCCGGGGGCCACGGACACCTGAGGGCGTTCACCCCCTCTGCCCCCTGCGAAGGGAAGCGAGAGAAGAATCTGGGCAGGTGGGCATTGTCCGGGGTCGCAAACAGGTCGACTAACGGCTGTCCAAAGCGGCTCGACAGGTCGCGGAAAAGGGATGGATGCAGGCGCCACTCTGCATGGTCCAGAGTTGTGCGGCTGAGCCAGTCCGCCTGAGTATTCGAGACCCTGGCAATGTGGTCCGCTGAAACGGAGAGCAGGTGCCTCTCTGCCCATAGCCCCAGTCTCAGTGCTTCGCGCATGAGGGACCTCGAGCGTGTCCCACCCTCTCTGTTGATATGCGCCTTGGTCGAGGTGTTGTCCATGAGAATCAACACATGGGATCCTGCAATCGATCTCTGGAAGTACCGAAGAGCCAACGACACTGCCCGCAATTCCAGGTAGTTGATTGAACAAGCGGACTCCGCTATCGACCAACGACCCTGGGCGAAGCGACCCTGCGAGTGGGCCCCCCAACCAAGAAGGCTGGCATCCGTCGTGATGGTCGTCCGGTGAGGTTCGCGGAAGAGGCATCCCTTGGAAAGCGCTGGGGAACGCCACCAGGACAGGGAGCGAAGGACCCCCTGAGTAACCAGGACCCGGGAAGAGGAAATGCTGTGACCGGTTCTCTGAAAGGGCAAAAGGAACCATTGAAGCTCCCTAGAATGCAGGCATGCCCAAGGGGTGATGGAAATGCAGGAGATCATTTTCCTCAAAAGCGTGGACAGGAGGGCGAGGGACACCCTACGCTCCTGCTGAACACAAACCACGAGGTTCCTGATACTTGTCTGTCTCTCCTGGGAAAGGGAGACCCTGCACTCTAGGGAATCTATGATGGCGCCCAAATGAAGAATAGAAGTGGCCGGGGACAAATGGCTCTTCTCCAAGTTGATGGAGAATCCGTGTCTGCGGAGAGTGTCAATGGTTACCTGGAGATGGCGCACCGCTAGGTGCTCGGAGGAAGCCTGAACCAAAATATCATCCAGGTAACATTGAACCCGCACAGGCAGGGACCGGAGATGAGCAGCCACTGCGGCGAGAATCTTGGTGAATACCCGCGGAGCCGAGGAAAGGCCGAAGGGGAGGGCCCTATACTGAAAGTGCCTACCTGCATAGCAGAATCTGAGGTACCGCCTATGATGATGACTGATAGGAATATGCAGGTAGGCCTCTGTCAAGTCCAAAGATGCCAAAAAATCCCCCTGCCTTATGCACCCCAGGATAGAACGCAAGGAGTGCATCTTGAACTGGCGGTATCTGATGTACCGGTTCAATCATTTAAGGTCAAGGATCGCCCTCCAACCCCCCGAGGATTTAGGGACAACAAAAAGAATGGAGTAATGTCCCTGACCCTGCTGATCCAGGGGGACCTGCTGAATGGCATGAATATCCAGCAAGTGCTGGACTGCCGCATCCATGAGAGCCCTCCTGGAAGGGATGGTGGACACTGGACAACGAAGAAAAAACCTAGGGGGAAGGGAGGTAAACTCGAGGGAAAGGCCCAAAGAGACTGTCTCTAGAACCCACCTATCTTGGGTGGTCTGCTCCCAAACTGAGGAAAAAAGAGCCAAGCGGCCCCCAATAGGGGAGTCGGCGTACTCACTAACGAGGCCGATGGAAGGGACGCCCGCTTCCTCCGCCCCAGAAGGGACATTTGTACTGCCTCCCCCTCCCGGATCTATCCTGAGGCTGGCGCTGCCTAGATCCGAACTGACCTTGGGGCCAGGGGAAGCTGGAGCCCTGGTCAGCGACCCGAAAGGGCCGTCGGGGATAGGGATACTGGCGATAATTGCCCCTTCTGGACAGAGAAGGTAGAACCTTCCTCTTCTCTCGCGTCTCAATGAGAATGGGCTCCAGCGCCTCACCAAAGAGGGACTTTCCCCTGAAAGGAGCAGTGGCCAGACGCCACTTGTGGTGCGTGTCAACCGACCACTGGCGCAGCCAGTGCATGCACCTAGTGACCACCGAAGCAGCCATGGCCTTGGCGGCGAATCTGGAAGCGTGAAGAGTCGCGTCCGCCGCAAATTGTGTGGCAGCAAATACTTTGTTAAAGTCTTGCTGCGCCCGAGAATTGGCTACTGGGAGTTGCTCCTGGAGGAGGCGAAGCCAAATCAATGAAGAACGGGCAAAGAAGGACGCGGAAGACGACGCCTTCACCACCCACGCCGCGGCCTGGTGCGCCTTGATGAGGGACTGTTCAATCCGCTTATCCTCAGGGCGCAACAACTCTTCGGGATCCCCCGGCATGTTGGTAGATGTATGCAAGGCCGCCACCAGAGCATCCACCGAAGGCACCGACAGAAGGGAAGCCAACTCCGGGGCCACATTAAAGTGTTTACGATCTAAGGATGACGTCATGGACCCCGCCGCTGTGGCTGCCCATTGGCGCAGGACGTTGTCAATAAACAATTGAGGCGCCGGGACAACGTCCACCTCCGGTGTGACCTCCGCAAAGAGTGGGTCCAGCGACTGGGAGCCCGGGTTTGCGGTCGTAGTTGCAGGCTCTAGGCCGGCCGTCGCGCGAGCCTTGTACAACAATGACTTGAATAATCCAGGAGGAAAGAGCGCATTGGAGATCTGTTGTTCAGATGAGACGCCCTCCTCCTGATCCTGACAAGGGAGGGACATAGTCCTCCTGATCCTGACAAGGGAGGGAATCGTCCTCCTCCCCCACCCCCAAGGCATCGGAATAATAATCCGGACTCTGCCGGTTATCATAGGCTCGAGCCTTAGGCTGGCCCCGGTCAACCCCCAAGGGGCGACCCATGGAATGTAGGCACGCTGACAGGCCCTGTTGTACTGCTGTGGCCAGCAGGAGCTGAAGGGAGGCCTGGTCTATATGACCTGGGAGGGTCATAACGAGGCCCCCCGATGAGGAAGGGCCTGGCTGATCGGAGGGAGCCAGCGATGGTTGCTGCACCGGAGTGGTGGCAGTCCGCACGAAGCTGGCCGAGCCCCATACATCCCCTGAATCTGTCACGGGGGCCACGGTGTCTAAAGACATCTGTCCACTAGTTGGGGCCCCGGATATCTGGGTCAAACTCGCCTGCGCGGGGGCCTGCAGGAGGTTAGGGAGCTGAGTCTGTCCACAGAGCCTCTGGAGGGCCCTATCTAGGCGGCGCTCTGCCCTCTCCGCTGCTTTGGGGGCCCTGGAGGGAGGCGGGGGCTCCATGGCGGTCTGAAATGAGGGCCCCGGCTGGTCCGACTCGGGAAGCCGTCGATCTGACTTGCGGTGCCTTTTGCCCTGAGGCTTGCCGGAATCATCGGCCGGAATCATCGGCTCCGCCCACCATTTTGTCCCTCCGGTGAATCTAAAATGGCCACTGCTGTCTATTCGCGCCAAAAAATGGCCGTTAGCACCCAAGCAGGCAGATCGTTAGCACACCAGCCAGTAGATCTATTAGAGGGGGTGTCGACAGGACAAGTCCAGGAGTCTAGACACCCCAGGCCAGGCGGAGACGCAAGGCTACAAGTAGCCGCTACCGAGCCTGGCAGGCAGGCGGGAAACGCGAGCCGAGGCTCGAGCGTGACCGAAGCCTCCTGTTGCTGTCAGACGCTGAGGCGCTGACAGGCCACACGAGCAAGCTCTAGCGATTTCAGGCCCTGCTCCAGTAGTAGCCGAAAGAACGGGGACACTGTCGCCGTTCCGGCTGTGGCGAAACACAAGGAGACTCTCCAGGGAGGGGCGGGGGGGCGGCAGCAATAAATGAAGAAAGTCCAGCGCTCGCCCTGACCCCCGGGGTACAGAGCAGCCACCTCCCTCCTCGGGCTGACACAGCACAAGCCGCAGAAACTCAAAGGGGAGCCCGGAATGGCGCCGCGGCAGGAGCCGAGGTTCCACTGCCAAAAATAGAATCCCACGCCTCAGCTGACGGCAGGCAGCGGGATCAGTACTCACAAGGAATAAGTCCGCTAGCTAGAAATCCGCCAGAAGCAAAGGAAAGGTCAAAACACAGTCTGAGTCCAGCCAGAAAATCCGAAGAAAGCCAACTGTCAGGAAGGAAAAATGGGTAGCCATGTCAGTCCAGACTGAGGACCGAGTCTAAACTGGGTCATAGGAGGCGGACCCAGCAAGAAAAAAAGCAGACTCGGTCCTCATTCTGAGTGGACGAGGACAACCCATTCTGAATGCTGGCTCCTCCCATGATGGAGAATAGCTCAAGGTAGCAGACATGCATCGTATTGTATTTTCCATCAAAAAGAATGCTGTTGTTTTTAATTTCACATCAAACCTTTTAGAAGCTTTAATTTTTCTAGAGAAAGTTTCCTGGAATGCTTTTATTGCTATAGCAAATTTCTGTTAGCTTAGCTCCACAAAGCACTTTGAACAACAGGATGACCACAATAGAGAATGAGAAATGGCTCTCGGTCTGAGGCTGATTTTAACCCAAGAGTGATGGGTTGAAATTTATTTCAAATATGTTTGTAAGAATTACCTAAGAAAATTACAAAGGAGAAGGACAAAAATAATTAGGCATAAATCTTCTGCCCAACAAACTTGGTATTTCTAGTGTTCTGGAAGTAGCATTCCTGCTGCCTTCAGTCAAAAGACATGAAACTATTATAATTCCCTCTTTTTTTTTTCCAGGAAAGGGGCAAAATGCTGAAAAAAGCATTGGAAACGTAGGAAGTTAATGAAAATTATAATGATGTGGAAAATTACAAATGATGTGTAAGGGTTGTTTGTTTTAATTTTGAATATTTGGGGGGAAATGCATGTTGTATCATTTTTATCAAAACCAGCAGATGGCAGACACAGAGCCCACATCTATGTTTTGAATTATCATGAAATTGGAGGAGGCCAAGAATATTTCTGTCAATTCAATATTAGGCATTTGGGTCTGGAAGAATTGTGGGAGAAGCAGATGGGCCCAATCTAGGGAAAACAAATCCTGACAAGATATTCAAAGTACAGCAAATCTTTTTTCAAACTGGAAAACACTTTCCTAAAAAGCAAGAAAGAAGGTACCGGTAGAAGAAATTATAACAGGGCAGGCATATAATAATTGCTGGGTTATATTTGAAGCCAGCATTATCAGATATCTGCTGAAGCCCATAATATCACAGGATTCCTACTGCCAACTCCTACCGCTTGTTGCTCATCCTTCTTGTGACTCTTTTTTATCCAAAGCATCAATGGGAAAGAGGAAGGAGGAACCAGGACAGTAACTTCCTCATGAAAAGTTTCTATGGAGATTCTCAATCATCCAGGTCGTGGTTTTCCCAAGGTGCTTTTTCCAAAAGGCAACTGGGCTTGGATGAGAAATAAAACATTTTCAAAGGGAAAAAAACCAAGAAAGTCCAGTTGCCTTTTGGAAAAAGCACCTTTGGGTTCCCCATGAAAAGACTGGCCCCAGAAAAGTCTGGCCCCAGAGGCAATAGCAACAGACATGAATGGGTTCTCCTCAATGTCCATCAAAATCTATGCAACCAGCTCACAGTAGACAATTGGAGTAGAGAAATCTGGTTGTATTGCAATAAAACAGAGATAGCACTACTTGAGCTGGCACAAGTCAGAAAAAACAACTTAGAATACCTAGCAGAAAATGATATGTGGGAAGTGGAAATCTGCTTGATTGGAAGGCAAATAGAGGAAGTCTAGAAACCACAGTTTATCACAAGGCCACCACAACCCACGCATTCTGAATTTCAACAGCAAGCATCCACTGTCACACAAAAAGAGTTGCATCAGAACACTATATGGCAGGATGAGAACCCACTGTAGTACCCACCAAGCCAAGCAACTGGAGAGCAGGTACCTACATGAACAATTCAAGCAGAATGGGTACCCACAATCATTCGTCACAAGATATCTGCACAACATGGTGGGGAGGGAAGGGAAGAAACAAGGTACAAGACCAATCACAAAGCAACACCCTGCCATATATCAAAAACATTTCAGAAGCTGTAGAACGCAGTTTCCAAGATCTGCAAGGGGGCATCGCACATCGCCCAGAGGATACCATATGAGAACAAATAATGCATTGTAAAGATCGCTTGGAGGTGGGAGATACTTCCAATGTAATCTATTGAATCCCCTGCATGGATTGCCCCTGTGACTATGTAGAACAGATGGGAAGAGGAAGCTAACCACCAGATTGCAAGAACACAAGTGAGCAGTCAGACAAGGAGACCCCAACTTATTTGTAGCCTCAAACTGCAATGAACAAGGACACACATTCAACTTTGCAGCTACTAAGATTGTTGGACGAGCAGACACAGTGATTGAAGCCTGGGAAACAGGCCCCTCATCAGTCAACAGGAGTGCTGATTTACCACCAGCCTATCAAGTACTTAGAAGGTAAGGTTTGGGCACAGTGGTGGGTTGCTACCGGTTCGCACCAGTTCGGGCGAACTGGTCACGATGGTGGGAGGCTCTGCCCACCCGCCTGGACATCATCAAAAATGCTCTGCACATGCGCAGAAGAGTTGCGCCCGTGCAAAGCGCGCCCGTGCGCCCGCGCACTCCCATTCCCAAACCGGTAGCAAAGGTAAGTGAAACCCACTACTGGTTGGGCAGCAGAAACAAAAGGCAGCTAATGACGTAAAAGCCAGCCATCAACACACCCCAATCAACATCTAAAAAGCCACTTACAACAGGCACTATAAATACCACATACAGAACAGTACACACTCTGCTAGAGAGAAGTTCCCTGAAGATGGGCTCCAGCATGAGTCCGAAAGCTCAGAAGACAAAACCTGTGATCCCGGTGACCAACCCAGATTGGATCCTGCAGATAGAGGATGTTATGCATTCCTGCCCTCAAGAAATGATCTGTGGGCTGCTCTTGCACTAGGGCAACATGCTCGTATCGATCAGCAGGGCCTGCAAAAAATAAATGGGAAAGGTAGACATCATTAAGAATTATGAATGGAGAAAAGTATCATAGTTTATTAAGCTAGGTCACCAGCACAAAAATGTTGAAGTGTTTATGTTTTATGGCAACAGGACAAGGGACCTCTAAACTGTAGTACAGGTAGTCCTCAATTTACGACCACAGATGAGCCCAGAATGGGTGGTTAAGCAAGGCATCCATGTGATTGACTTGCTTAACGATCACAATTCTGGCTTTCCTCATTGTGGTCATTAAGCAACCATGCAGATTCTTAAATGGAGGCCCTGGGACACCTGGCACAGGCCTGCCTTGCATCATCTCCCCAGCTCACACATTTCAGTTTTATCATTGCTTACCTTTTTGTGAATAAATGTATACTTGTCAGTATCATAGAACTTCAGAAACCCATTTGGAAAGCTTAAAGCTTTAAACTCAAATGAATCAGCTCAGAATTCATATGCACACACAAAGGTGCTGCACAATCACCTTTCCATCACATTGTCTTCTATGCAGTCTCAGCTTCATTCTAGTCAACCTTATTGCGAACACAATATATGTGACCCATTTTTGTCAAAACTTAATTAGCAGCAGGATTGTTGAAAAGACATACCTATAATCTTTCTGGCCAATCATGAGAACAGAGGTATTCCTAGGTAGCGGGGGGGGGGTCCTCTCATTCTGTGTATTATGTATTTTTCCCCTTAGATCCAGCATTATCTTCTTAAACCAACATCTCCCCAGAACTGGTCTAGCATTTTAACCACTACCTTCCTGTCCTTATGTGCTATAATATTTCCAAATCTCTCCAGTGGAAGTTTTGTTGTTTTCAGAGAGGGAAGGAGGGAGGGAGGGAGGGAGGGAGAGAGAGAAAGGAAAAGATATTTTCTGTACAAAATAATCAGGTGACATATCAATTTTCACAGGCAAAACCTATAATAAAATATAGGAGAAAAATAAAAGACCAATTTTCCTTTTGCTCTGATTCTCTCTACAGAACAAGGGCAAATAAATTGCTCAGCGTTTACTCATTAATCAGGGAAATCATCCAGACTTATGACTTTTTGGTGAAGCCAAATATTTTATTGTCCATCAGAATACAGACAGAGCCATTATTCACACATCTACCCACCTTATACAGGGACATAAAGACCTGAGACCCCAGGGCCACAAGTCAGCCTCCAAAGCTGTGGCCATGTCCCCATCAATCTTTTTGTAACGATGCCCCGATGTGAAATCTTTAACTAACCAAAAGGAGAAAAATGTTTAATACATGCAATGATGGTATTAATTTAATTTAAATCAAATGTAGTTTTTGTCCAGCCTCATCTCTTTGTAGGACTGTTGCTACTCAGTACAACACTCACAGCTCCAGTGTAGCTCTCACCTCCCCAAAAATAGAAAATAAGCATTTCTGGATTAGAAGAACTGCTCTTAAACTTAGAAAATATTCCCATATTTGGAGAAATGCCATAGAGTTGTTGTTTTTTTAAAGCAGCTTTGACATGCCAAGAAAATACTACCTGGAGCATGATTTGAAATGGTTGATTTGTGCATTCTACACTTTACTCTGGGCTTAGTTCAGAGGTGGGTTCCTCCCAGTTCGGACCAGTTCGCCCGAACCAGTAGCGACCTGCATGTGATGTCACGGTGACATCACGGAGCCGGTTCGGTCAGTGCCAGTCCGTGGGCGCCGCCATCTTTTTTTCTTCTTCTGCACATGCGCAGAAGCCGAGTTTCCGGCACTGCACACGCGCA
>QLTV01002419.1:6667995-6686740 GCA_003457575.1 Thermophis baileyi | reverse complement strand
TAAGGAAGGTCTTTGGACGCGGCTTCTCTCCTGCCCTAAGGATCTGGCCCTCGCCTTGCCGTGTCCACCCCCCCCCCCCCCCACAGCTCTTCGGCCAAGCGGGGAGGGCGTGAGCTCCAGGCCGAAGCGGCAGGAAGCGAAGGCTGCCTTACGCACAAATGTGGCGTGAAGGCAGCTTCAGGGCCGCTTCTCTCCTGTCCTAATGATCTGGCCATAGCCTTGCCATGCCCCCCCCCATGCATGAGAGGAGAAGGAGGGGGAGGAGGGTCGCCGGAGTGAAGGCAGCCTTCGCTTCCTGCCACTTCGGGCTGGAGCTTACGCCCATCCCGCTCAGCTGAAGAGCTGCGGGGGGGATGGGGGGGACACGGCAAGGCAATGGCCAGATCCTTAGGGCAGGAGAGAAGCCGCATCCAAAGACCCTCCTTAAGCAAGCAGCCGCCCGCCCTCCGCATGCGCCTTTGCTACGCTTTGGCGCTCTCTTGAGGGACTCCCCACGCATGCACACCCTCCTGGCCTCTCCACAGCCAGCCAGGGAGTTGCGAGAGGGGGAGGAGGGTCGCCCAAAGGAAAGTCTCCACCGGGGGTGGCTATGTTCCTCAATCAGCGCCGGAGAATCAGCCCCGCCCACTTCTCCATTCCCACCGTCACCCTTACCTTCTCAGGCCAGGTGAGGGAGGGGATGGCGAGGCCAGCCAGTGATGGGACAGGGAGCCACAGCAGGGGGCCCAAAGAGCCACATGCGGCTCCATAGCCGCGGGTTGCCGACCCCTGCCATAGGCCAACTCCCCAATGCTGAAGGTTTTTCTTTATTTACTGAACATGGTATTCCCAGATTGCTATCCTAGCTAGGGATTATTAAGAGTATCCTTCACTAGGTTCCAAAATACCACTGGTTGGTGTGAAAGACAGAATGAGACAAGGAGGAGCTGGAGGACTTGGTTATAAGCAGCTACTTTTTAAAATAGTCTGGTTCATCTTACAATGACTCTGAATATACCAATTAAGTAAAATAAATAAACCTTGTTGATATGCGGGACTACAGTTGCTATAATTTCTTCTGAACTTGGTAGTTTTAGAATTTTGGTCCCAGCATACATGGAAGCTACTAAGTTAGGAAAAGCTCAGCCAGGATAACTTTCTGAATATTTGTAGGGTAAGGTTGGCATTTTTGATGATCCTCACACTGGCATCTTAATTGTTGCTTTGAGATTAGGCAACAAAAGCAAGATGCTTGAAGGCTGACAATCACAAAGCTTAGATAGTGAAAATGGGGGCTGTGACAGTATTGCCTCCAAGAGCCCTCCACCAGTTATATAACTGGAAACACAAGGAAAGTCTACCAGAATTCAAGTCACTGCCCAGCACAACCAACCCACAGATACTTCAACATTAAGACTTGGAATGAAATGCAGCATAAATCTGAAGCACTCCAATCTCATGATAGATTTTGAGGAACTCCATTGATGCCCTGTGTCCTCTAATCCACCAGCTAATTCTCTCCAGATGCTTTTTCTGGAGCCCATCCCATTGAATTCAAATCAGGTGACAAGGACTCCTTCAGGTCTTCCTTCATTATCCAGAGCGTAGGTATGGACTTGTGGGAAGTGTACCCCAGGAGGACAGTGCCAGAAATCTCATAGCACCAGAAACCTCAGAAAACAGTGCCAAGAGACTCAAGCCAGCCCTTCCCCCTTTAAGAAAACCAAGAAGCACCAGCTGAAATGAAAAACTCAGAAAGGCTGTTACAAAAGGAATACTTAAGTTGAGCCATTAAGACAAGGGGAATCAAGCTAAAAATAACTCACCTGGAACTCCCCTTTTCCTCTTTCCTGGCAGAATTAACCCCCAGGATAGGAAAGACAAAGCCCCAAGAACAGAATTAACCCATTAAGGCAGGAAGACAGGATCCAGGGCAATCACTTTAACTAGAGGCACACAAATAAACCCATCAAGCTGCAGGAGCTTCAAAAGGGAATTAAGCATAAAAGGCTCTCAGAGTCACACTTCCAAGTCAGCTTGCAACCCAGGAACGCTTGAGCTGTGTCACATCTGCTTTTTGCCTTCCTTCATTAAAGAATCCCACTTTCTGGCAGCTGCTTTGGAATTCATTTCTTTTCAGCATCCGTGGTACTTCCCAGCTGGGAATGAACCAGGGAAATATCTTCCAACAGGCTCTTCGGCCTAGCTATATGGAGCAGAAACCCCCCAAATCCCAAATGTTTTCCTTTCCAATAAGAATCTCATATAGCAATCCCAATGGGAATGAAGCAAAACCAGAAGACTGAGGGAAAGGACTACAAGGTGGTAGTTTGAAAAGCAGAAGGTGGAATAGTGAGGGAATGAGATAGCTGCTAGAAGGGAATAAGTAGCTGTAACCTTGAATAGGAACAGTCATCGTACCATGGGCACATTTTATTTTGTTGCTACTTTCCCCAAAAGACAGAAGAGGAACCAAATAAGAGCACTATCTTTAAAGGAGAGGTACAGGAAAAATAATGGCTGCCCCTAGTAAATAGAGACAATGAAAAACACAGCAGCACCTATATTTCTTGTACAATGCAATGGATGCATAAAGCACCTTTTGAGATGCTCAGGGTATTTCCAAATGATTTCTGGGTAATGAGTTAGGGACTGGTGTTGCAGCAGCCGCTGGCTCATTTTGCATGAAATAGTGCATTGACAGGCTTGGACAGTAAACCTGCCTTTGCTGAAAAGAGATATTACTTCTAAGACTCTGTTCATTTCCACTTTTTCTGAAAAAGGGCTTTAGGATTTTATCTGCGGTAGACAGCTTGGCTTAGCCTGCAGGCAAGCACATCTGTCCACACCCATATCTTTTAAGTTACTGCTTGGGCTGCAACAGGAAATAGGTAGGAATTCTGAAATAGGCAGTCAGAAACTCAGCCAATTTTTTATTTTATTTTATTCAGTGTGAAACTAAAAAATAACTCTGTTTCTGCATCAGCAGGGTTCAATTTGTTTGTTGTTGTTTTAAAAAAAACATTCTGCCTGTGTTTTCCCAATTTCCTGAAATATTTCTTCATGGCTTGTTGAGTTGATGGTTCATACTGGGATTCAGCTTCAGGTTATTGGTTCTCATCCATCCAGCCCATTACAGCATCCAGACACCAATCAAATCCTTGCAGTATCTTACTTGATGTCAAGGAAAAAATAGGGTTGAATGTCATCCTGGTGTTTGGAATTGGATGTCACCAGTACACATGAAGCTGAACCCCAGTAGTTGACTAGGATGGGATTGTATCCCCATAGAATTAAATAAGCAGATTTATCTCTATCATTGGAGGTACAAATCACACCAGTGGTTCAGATAGCATTTAGTCAATTGTGCCTGATTCAACAGCTGTTACATTTCCTGGACCGGAATGGCTCATGCTCCTATAACTTCTATTTGGATTATTGCCATAGGCTGCAGGCAACTCAGAAGTTGCAATAGTGTAAAATACAGCAGTGAGGTTGTAATCCACAACAGTCTTAATGTTGGAAGTGTGCGTTCAGAGGCACTGATTCTTCAGCACTCCACAACTTACTGAGTTATAAGAGACAGAGAAATATACATAGAGAAATTGGGAATGAAGGCAAATATATGTGTCCCAGGATAATGTTGCAGGATCCAATCTGGGTCGGTCACCGGGACCAGAGGTTAAGCAGAGGTTAAGCAGAGCTGTTTAACTCATTCTTTGCATCAGTCTTCATGCAAAAAGAAACTATAGCCCAACCTACCAAAAACATAACTGCAAAAGACAAACTAGAAATAAAAGTTAAAATAAGCAAAAAAAATGGTAAGAGAACACCTGTCTGATCTTGATGAAAACAAATCACCGGGACCTGATGGATTACATCCCAGAGTTCTAAAGGAACTGGCAGATGTCATCTCAGAACCACTGTACCACATCTTTCAAAAATCCTGGCACACCAAAGAACTATCAGAGGACTGGAAAAGAGCTGATGTAGTTCCCATCTTCAAAAAAGGAGGGGGGGGAACCAGACCCAGGAAACTACAGACCAATCAGCCTAACATCAATACCTGGGAAGATACAGGAAAAGATAATAAAAAAAACAAATCTGCCAACATCTAGAAACGAGTAAAGTAATAACTAGAAGTCAGCATGGGTTTGTTAAAAACGGATCATGCCAAACCAATCTTATTTCATTCTTCAACATAGTAACTAAATTAGTAGACCAGCGAAATACCGTGGACATAATAGACTTCAGCAAGGCATTTGACAAAGTAGACCACAACCTACTTCTTGGTAAGCTAGAAAAAAGAAAAAAATAGCATCACCATCAGATGGATTTGTAACTGACAAACCGTACTCAACGAGTAGTCCTTAATGGTACTATGTCTACATGGAGGGAAATAAGCAGTGAGGTACCACAAGGTTCCGTGTTAGGCCTGGTACTCCAACATGTTAGATGACTTAAACGACTTAGATGAGGGAATAGAAGGGGAACTTATCAAATTTGCGGATGATACTAAGCTGGCAGGAATAGCCAACACCCTAGATGATGGATCTTGACAGACTTGAACACTGGGCCAGTGGTGGGTTCCAAAAATTTTCACTATCAGTTCGGTGGGTGTGGCCAACTTGATGTAACTNCCTCCCTTCCTCCCTTCCTTCCTTCCTTCCTTCCTTCCTTCCTTCCTTCCTTCCTTCCTTCCTTCTTCTTTCTTTCCCTTCCTTTCTCCCCATTCTCTCATTTGTTTTGAGTCTCACAAAGACTCATTTCGCGTCTCGCAGTGGGGCGCAATTTGGGGGTGGCAGGTGGGGCGGGAGGGCTGTGAGACGCGCATCTTACCAGAGACTGGCAGCTCCGGGTCATCTCTCAGCTGTTGCATGCAGGGAAAAACCTTGCAAAGTAAAGAAAAACTTCTTGTGAGCGCGAGGCAATTAACAACTTCTTGCACTCACGAGAAGTTTTTCTTTACTGTGCAAGGTTTTTCCCTGCATGCAACGGCTGAAAGATGACCCGGAGCTTCCAGTCTCCGGTAAGATGCACGTCTCGCCGCCCTCCCGCCCCATCCCCTGCCAACTCTCTCACACACATACCAGGTCTGGGTGGGACGAAGTGATCCGGCGAGCTCCAGAGCAGCAGCGGCGAGAGAAGGAAGAAAGCAGTGCGTGTGTCCCCCCCGAGGCCGAGCCACCAGGCCCAAAAGGTGAGTGAGCCTCACCATGTCCCCCCAAGGCGGCTCTTCAGCCGAGCGCAGTGGGAGGAGAGGGCAGTGGCGGCGAGGAGGGCGAAGCCGCCGGCCTGGCAAGCTTGCCAAGCTACCCTCCCTATCTCTGCCGCGGCTGCAACGGCTGTGGCTTCGGGAGATGCTGGCAGGTGGGGAGGGGGCTGCCCCCCCATCCCTGCCACGGCTACAATGGCGGCAGCTTCAGTAGACGCTGGCCCGGCGGGGAGGGGCGGAGGCTAGCGCGAATGCTTACCTGTGTGTAGGCAGGATGAGGCAGTTCTGTGGATGTATGTGGCGAAAACGAGGCAGGGTGAGCGTCGGAGCAGGAACTAGTTCGGGGGCGTGGCCAACCAGCAGTCGCTACCGGTTCGGCGACCCTGGCCAAATTACCGCTACCAGTTCTCCTGAACCGGTGTGAACCAGTAGCAACCCACCACTGCACTGAGCCCTATCTAACAAAATGAAATTCAATGTAGAGAAAAGTAAAGTCTTACACTTAGGCAAGAAAAACCAAAAGTACAAATATATAGTCTGGGTGAAACCAGGCTTAATAGCAGTAACTGTGAGAGGGATCTTGAAGTCTTAGTGGACAACCAATTAAATATGAGCCAACAGTGTGTGGCAGCAGCCAAAAAAGCCAATGCAATCCTAAATTGCATTGACAGAGGGATACAATCAGGATCAAGTGAGGTACTAATACCACTCTATAAAGCCTTAGTAAGACCACACCTAGAATACTGCATCCAGTTTTGGTCACCACACTATAAAAAAGATGTTAATACTCTAGAAAAAGTCCAGAGAAGAGCAACCAAAATGATTAGGGGATTGGAGGCTAAAACATATGAAGAACAATTACAGGAACTGGGCATGGTTAGTCTAGTGAAGAGAAGGACCAGGGGAGACATGATAGCAGTGTTCCAATATTTGAGGGGCTGCCACAGAGAGGAGGCTGTCAAGCTATTTTCCAAAGCACCCGAAGGCCAGACAAGGAATAATGGATGGAAACTGATCAAGGAGAGATTCAACCTAGAAATAAGGAGAAATTTTCTGACAGTGAGAACAATCAACCAATGGAACAGCTTGCCTTCAGAAGTTTTGGGAGCTTCATCACTGGAAGCTTTCAAGAAGAGACTGAACTGTTATTTGTCAGAAATGATGTAGGGTCTCCTGCTTGGGTGGCGAAATGGACTAGAAGACCTACAAGGTCCCTTACAACTCTGTTAATCTGTTTAGTCTTCCGAGCTTTCAGACTCGTGCTGGAACCCATCCTCAGGGAACTTCTCTCTAGCAGAGTGTATTGAGAAATTGGGATTTACTGCATCACTTCTTTGTTCTTCTCTAAATCAATTCTCTGATATTGCTAATCTCATGGTCTTCTACATTCTTAAGCATGCACATGTAGAGGAAACCCTTTTGCTCTCCATTTTGTCAACCAAATGGCTTCTCTCCTCCATGCACATGAAGTACATGCATGCTGATAGTATTTATCAGCTCTTTGAGGTAGTCCAGATAAAAAGCACAACCAGGACTATTAATACTACTTTTATTATAAGGTTACAGTAACAATAACAGAATCTTGTAAGTCTGAACGTACGTGTCTCTTTTCTTATTTCTTCTCTCTCCAAAACTAGGGAAGGTCCCTCCTGAGATGCTTTCTCTATCCCCAGCCCTCCTTTGGATTCACATTTCATTTATCAGTGCATTGTCTAGGCTGTGACTCTTCTTCCTGTTTCCTATGGTCATTCCCTCATATCATTACTGTGTCAAATATAATTAATAGGAATGCTATTTTATTGCCAAGACCAAAAAAGGTAACTTGTGAAAGGGCAAAAGAAAAAAGTTAACTTGAACCCAGCTGAATCTGAGTACAATTCTTCATCTTATCATGGCCTAAATTTGGTGGTGATCCTATAGTACAGGGGTGTCAAACTCACATAGTCACAGCAGTGTCACGTGACATATCGGGACTGTTTCCCATTTTGCTAAACTGGGCGTGGGAGTGGCCAGCACGTGATGTATCCGGCCCGCAGCCCTGCTATAGTATAATACCAACCCATCATGTATTTCTGCTACAGACCTATTCTCACAGATAGCATAATCATTTTATTCTTTCCCTTCCCAGTGGATAAGTTTAATTTTCTACAGAATATTCTTTGCTGTTTCCTAAATTGGCTTCAAGAATCACTGACTCCACTGAGAGCACTCTCTTTCAAGTCCACATTGGCTTTACTACTGATCAGGTGAAAAGGTCTACAATACCCAAATTCATTAGAAATGGAATATCTAAGTTTTGCCAATTCTTTGACAATTTTTTAATGCTAGCAAAGGGTGTATTCTTGCTGCCCTTTTTTCGATCTGCTTGGTTGTCAGGGAGAGCCTTGAAACAGGTATTTAGCCAAGCTATCAGAAAGTCAGTGTTCAAAACTGGTTTAACCTGAGAAATCTATTGTCTCCCTTAGCTTTATATTTTGGTGGATTGTTGCTTTATATTTTGGTGGGTTGTTGCTTTGTTAAATGAGGCAGGTTGCGATTGAAAGAATGTGTGCGCCTCTAATGTACACTTTGCCCGCTATGAGGGAGGAGGAGGAGGAGGAGGAGGAGGAGGAGGAGGAGGAGGAGGAGGAGGAGGATTCACATTGGAATATAAAACATCTTCTCTTAATCGTTCCACATTCTGTTTGCTTGTTTTTGTAGCAGCAGAATGACCTGTGTATATTCCTTAGCCGTGCTACCATTGTTTCAGAGAATTTAAGAGTCATTAATAGCTCAATGTAGGAAATTTGAAAAGAAAAAAAAAAGCCAGGGCAGGCTGTGGGGTGATTGTTTGCACTCAGAGACAGGAATCAAATTGTTCAGTATTGTGTGGGGAAAGGGATATAAAACAAGAGTCAAGGACAACCCACAGCAGAAGAGAGATTGCAGTAAGTAACTGGACTCCGAGTGCTTATAGGTATGGTTACCAGGATCAACATCTTGAAGGACACTCAGGGAACAGCTGCATAATGCTGCATTTCTTCCGTAATGGGACCCTTAACAAACCTCCTCCCCCAGGTCTTATTATACCATTTATACTAAAATGAAGTCAGCTTAGCCACAGCCAATGTCATGAGAACAGACATGTCCAGAGCTGCTTTTTGAACTGCCACCTAAGTCCTATAAGGAGATGCCCATAATTATGAATGAGCCATTTCCGAAGCAATAATGAATAGAATAGAATAGAAAAGAATAAAATAGAATTTTTTATTGTCCAAGTGTGATTGGACACACAAGGAATTTATCTTGGTGCATATGCTCTCAGCGTACATAAAAGAAAAGATAAGTTCGTCAAGAATCATAAGGTACAACACTTAATGATAGTCCGGGTACAAATAAGCAATCAAATCATAGTAGGAACCAGTCAATATAAATTGTAAGGATACAAGCAACAAAGTTACAGTCATACAGTCATTTGTGGGAGGAGATGGGTGATGGAAACGATGAAAAGATTAATAGTAAACAGGCTTCAAATAATAGATTTGGAAACTGAAAGAGACTGGGAACCTGCTGGGTCTATTTTGCAGCTTCCTTCTGTATGGAGATCAGAATGAGTAATCGAAGAGCTTTCAATTCAATATCAAAAGGCGACAGCTTCCCTTTACACCCTCACCTTACAAAACCATCATCTTATGAAATGCATTCTCCTTCAGGCTCTTTCGCAGCTTAGAAAAGCATCCTGTTCAAAAGATGTGTGTTTTAGCAGCAGCTGGTTTGGATTCGTAGATGCACCTCCAAGCGCACCTTTTACAGCGGAGTTGGTCTGCATCAGCATCCAGCGACTAGTTGGAAGGAAACCGGAGGGATTAAAGAGCTACTAGCCTTCCCCTCATTCCAGTCTCTGCGGGGAGTGTATTTCAAGCAGATTCAGTGACAAAATGGGATGTGGCATGAAGGAAAAGAAGACAGGGTTCATGCATGGCAAATCTCTCTCCCCTATCTTCAGATATTCATCGGCGCTGCAGCTCAGCCACAGGCGTTATTTGAAATACAGCTATCAATAAACTTTTTATCTCTGCCAATATGAGAGATGAAATGAAATGATGATAATGGAGCCGGGAAGGGGACCAACATGCAATGAGAATGAAAGGAACTTTAACTCATCTAAACAATTAAAGAAGCAAGAGGTTTTTCGACTATACAGCAGCCGTACCAATATCCCATTACCCTTTAATATTTGCAGGAGTCGTGCTGAAGAGGGAATTGCCTTATTATAGGCAAAAACAGCTTGTTTCCACTGTATTTATGTGTGTCTGGTGTGTGAAAAAAGAGAGAGAAATATGCATTCTGGCGCCGGAGATGGGAAGGGTGCATCTTTTAAAAATTCTTTAAAAATAAATAAAGGAAGCATTCATGCTGGTAACTGTCATTTTCATTTTTAAAGGGCTGCAAAATTAAACCGATGTAACGTTGAAGAATGTTAGCATTTAACAGTGCAAGAGAACTGTGCTGTGAGACATTTTTGAGGAAAGTGACTCCCCCCCCCTCCACAGGCTTATACTGAGGTCTAGAAAAGAAGACAATAACAGCATCTGGGATATCTCAAAGGCTGAGAAGTGGGGTGGGGGGTGGGGGGGAGGCTGCCTTAGCCATTGTGAAAGTATGCAAAGAAAGATAATCATCAGAGTATTTAGAGATAATGAATTATATATTCAAATAAGCTAGTGAGACCCCAGCTTTTCTTTAAAAATGCAAAGGGAATAGCAACAGTGTATTTATTTCCCTACAGTTAGAGCTTTATTTAACAATAACACAGGAGAGAGAGAGAGAGAGAGAGAGAGAGAGGAGAGAGAGAGAGAGAGAGAGAGTGTCATTTCCTTCTTTTAAAAGATATATCAATATTATTCAATGTTTACTTTCTTTTTAATCCTTTTATTTGCACACCGCTAAAGCTCTTTTATTCACAAGCTTTAACTGGGTGAAACAGTGCATCACAGGGCAAAACTTTGTCAACAAAGGCTAATGTACCGAATGCTGGGACCTATTGCTCCTGAAGCAGGGGTGAAATCCAGCAGGTTCTGACAGGTTCTGGAGAACCGGTAGCGGAAATTTTGAGTAGTTCGGAGAAACGGTAGCAGAAATTTTGAGTAATTCAGAGAACCGGCAAATACCACCTCTGGCTGGCCCCAGAGTGGGGTGGGAATGGAGATTTTGCAATATCCTTCCCCCAGGAGTGGGGTGGGAATGGAGATTTTGCAGTATCCTTCTCCTGCCACGCCCACCAAGCCACGCCCACCAACACGCCACGCCCACCAAGCCACGCCCACAGAACTGGTAGTAAAAAAAATGGATTTCACCACTGTCCTGAAGGAATGACATTTGGAGAACTTGTGCTGCTTCAGCAGTGCCAGCCTGCAGAGGGAGGGAGGGAGGGAGGGAGGGTTTCTGATGTTCACTGCCAGCTTCCCACAAAGAAATTCAATGGGGAAGCCAACAGGAAGTCAGACGTCATACCCACTGCAAATGATTTTTCTGCATACCTGAGGTCCTTCTGTTTCTCTGTTTAGAGAAGGAGAATGGAACAGGGAAGAAACCCCTGTACACCCTTCCTGGTCCATGCTGCACTGTGACCCATACCCCAAATGCCTTTCCGGAGCCATGCGGCACCTGTTACATACCGCCATGCACTTTCTGACTCACCCCACCATCAAGTGTGCTTTCCCTGACTCACGTGGCACTTCTTGTGCACCCCCATGCACTCCTTCCAGACCCACATCATCCCCCGTGTGCCTTCCTCAACTCATGCAGCACACTCCTGACTTGCACCACCACTCCCATGCACACCCTTCCTGACCATATGGCATCTCTCGCTTAACCCTGTGCGTCTTCCCCAACCTCCATTGCTGCCCTAAACCATGTTGTCCCCCTTTATCATTTTTTTCAGTCTTGTACAAAATCTTTCCCCACAACTGTAAGTACCTATCTTAATAAATTATAAAATGAACAGTATAATTGAGTCCAGAAACTACCTGGCTTCATACAGATAAGCATGGAATGCAATATACTTATATAATTGCCAAAAGTGCCAAGTAGAATTAACTATATTAATATTAAGCTATGGCAGACCTGGAAGTTTTCATAGGATGTGCTATCCACTGGTAAATGTTTGAAAAGTTAGTGTAAAATATTCCAGTCCCAACATTTTGATTGTTTTCAAAATGGCAACTGAACGTGTCATCGAGATAGCAAACACATAATCAAACCCTCTAGTCCAGGGCTGTCAAACTCCCGGCCTGCGGGCCAGATGCGTCACGTGCTGGCCACGCCCACGCCCAGTTTAGCGAAGGGGGGAAAAGTCCCGATACGTCATGTGTCGACGCCATGACGACGTGAGCTTGACACCCCTGCTCTAGTCTTTTTAACATGCATTGCAGCTGCCATCTTTTGTCCATCCCTAAGCAATGGCATGGCTTTCTTGCTCTTTCTGGATTTCACCTGCCATCTTTCTTGTTCATCCCTGAAGCTGGAGCAAGGAAATTCATGTTAAAGTATACATTCATTCTTGGTATTTCATACTCTCCTGGAATTAAATTCTAACTGAATAAATAAATAATAACTGAGCAGAGGCCTACAAATTAGGAAAGAAATAAAATGAACCTCAAACTTTGTATATATTCTACGTATAGGGGAAAAAGTGCTGAATTCTAAAATTACTTAGCTCCTAAATGTTTATTAACAACAGTAATACAAAAATACAGATACCCAAGCTGGTATGTTTCAGTGGCACAGAAGATAATTAGAAAACAAGAGTCTTGACAATTTGGCATTTAATCATACATTTTTTAGCAAAATCATTTTAATCTCATATTATTCACTGCTTAGTCTAATGCAAAGCTGGCATCGGAGTGCACATTTACTAATGAGCCCAAGACACTGGTTTTTTTCAGTTGCTGATTCTCAACAGATTTGCATAAAACAAGGGTAAATAAAACTTCAGTAATTAGAACTGGCTTGAAAGATGAAAAATATACAAAACCAGTATATGGACTTTTTAACAGATTGCTACAGCAGATTATAGCACTGAAATGAAAGCATAAACAGTCTATTCCCTAGCATTCTTGTCCCCAAACTTTTGATTACTAAGTATTATGATTTGAATGGTGAGAAATGCAGTGTCTATTGTCATGTTTGAATACCAGCTATCTGCCCACCAGAAAGCCGTGGTTTATTCAAATTATTTACAGATCGCCCTTTAGTGCAAAACTTCCAGGTTAGTCTATGGAAATTATAATACTGAAAACTCCTCATAAAACATTGCAACACAAATGTCACAGTAATAAAATTAACCAAGCACAAAAAAACCCTAAAACAATGCTGCTTTCATGAAAGACAGCGCTAGCCAGATAGTCCTCGACTTACGACCACAACTGACCCCAAAATTTTTGTTGCTAAACGAGACATTTAAATGACTTTTGCCCCATTTTATGACCTTTCTTGCCACGGTTGTTAAGTGAATCACTGCAGTTGTTAGGTTAGTAACACAGTTAAGTGAATCTGGCTTTCTCATTGACTTTGATTGTCAGAAGGTTGCAAAAGGTGACACTGCAACTGTCATAATTTGCCAAGCATCTGAATTTTTATCACATGACCATGGGGATGCTGCAATGGTCTTAAGTATGAAAAACAGTCATAAGTCACTTTTTTCAGTGCCGTTGTAACTTTGAACGGTCACTAAACGAACTGTTGTAAGTTGAGGACTACCTGTACTTATGCTGTGGAGGCAAACTTGTTCCTGCTCCTATTCCTACTTACCAACAGCCACTTTTCAGGATTTGGGGAGGGAGTAGTTTGTCTTTCAGAAGCCTTGTGTTTCAATTCCATGCAAACATTTGCCAACTTCCACCCCTAAAATAAAATAATTCCAACCCTAACTCAGTGGTAAAAGCACATCTACAAATGTCATTCTGTGGAAATGTGGAAGGTTGCAATGCTGAATTATAGCTTCCAATTCACAAGTCTTGCCAGCTCTGCATTAGGAGATTCCCCCCACCCCCACCCCCACCTCTGATTTACTATTTGGACCCTGACATCAGAAATGAAGGATATTGCATGGATGGGCAAAAGAACAATGAATCTCTGCCAAGAGCTGCTTTCATTGATTTCAAGTTCCCAAAATATCTGTGGGGCATCAGACTGAGACTGGCTAGCCTAACAATTATACTAGGAAGACTTTGGCAGCATCACCAGATGCCCCCAAATCAATAAGGCTACTAAGACTCAGGACGTTGTCCCAGGTTGGTAAAGTAGAGGAGCACTGTTGAGGGGGGGGGGAATTCTCTCAACAACTCTGATAGTGTCCTATATGAATGGAGAAGAGATTCTGTGATGACCCGGGACAAGGCACGAAGGTCACACAGCCAGCTGAGAGTTCAAACTCCCCTTTAATGCTCCAAATCCCCCCCCCAAACACTCCCACATTCTTGGCAAGTCCAGAGTAAAGTGTGCACATGGCGTGTACACAGCGCACACGTACAGTCCAGCAAAGCAAAGGAACAGGGAAATGAATCCATGAAGCAAGGAAGAAGCAATGAGTCCACGAAGCAAGGAACAAGCAATGAGTCCACGAAGTAAGGAACAAGGCACTGAGTCCACGAAGCAAGGAAGAAGCAAGCAGTCCTGCAAACTCCAAATGTCTGTACCGGCACACGAAACTCTACAAATTCAGCGTTTGTTCCCGACAAACGCCCCTCCCCACAGCATCTCCTTAAATCTCAGTCCCCAGGTATGCCTTGTGAAGAGGGGCAGGGCGCTCTCCTCCCAAGTTGTCGGGTCAGCCTGCGGTGTTCCCACCTTCTTTCCACTCTCTGTGCTCAGGGATCAGGAGGGGACGGTCCTTGCTCATCACCTGAGCTCTGTTGCTCCTCATTTCCACTGCTTGCCTTCTCTCGGTCATCCTGCCCCTGTTCCTCCCTGCTAACAAGCCCTCCCAATCCTGAGGGGCCCTGGGCTGCCTCATCCTGCTCCTCCCCACTTTCCTCTGAAGCAGGGGTGAAATCCAGCAGGTGCTGACAGGTTCTGGAGAACCGGTAGTGGAAATTTTGAGTAGTTCAGAGAACCGGCAAATACCATCTCTGGCTGGCCCCAGAGTGGGGAGGGAATGGGGATTTTGCAGTATCCTTCCCCTGCCACGCCCACCAAGCCACGCCCACCAAGCCACACCAAGCCCACCAAGCCACGCCCACAGAACCGGTAGTAAAAAAAAATGAATTTTACCACTGCTCCGAAGCCAACGAAGCCGCCCCCTCAATCTCCGTCGGCTCCAGCTCCGGCTCATCCTCCTCCGCAGATTCAGCCTCCAACGGGAGCATGACAGATTGTAAGCTTGTGAAAAGTATTTTATTTGTTCTACAATCTAGAGATATGCCAAATAATCATAAGTACACAATAGTGCCGAGGGACTGGAAACAGATGAAAAATGTAAAAAGCATCAGGCTAGAAAGCAGGAGACCGTGAATTCAAGTCCCACCTTAACCATGCAAACCACTGGGTGACTTTGGGCTGGTCATTGTCACTCAGCCCAGCCCACCTCACAAGGTTGTTGTTGTGGGGGAAAACAGTGTGTTGGATAGTTTGGCCGCTTTCAGTTATTAATAAAAATAATAAAGATGGAATACAAATAAATTAAATAAATAAATAAATCTCAAGAAAACAAAATAATAGAGTTAATTCTGATAATTTGGCCTAAATTAGAATATTAAACAATATGTTCGGAATTGTAAGTTCTCAACCTAAAACTCTGAATACAAGTTAAAATATAAGCAAAGTCATTAATACATTGGGAGACGGAGGAGAGGGGGAGGGGGAGAGAGAGAGAAAGAGAGGGAGGGACGGAGGGAGGGAGGGAGAAAAGAGACTGCTTTTGTGAATAGATTCCCAAATATTTTTTTCCTGAATGGGCATTTCTATAACAAAACTTGGAATATGCAATTCAACCTATCATCTAAAATTCAACAGACTTTTAATTACAATTGTATTACATTTGCTATAGTGTTAATGTTTGTATTGTCTATCTCAAGTTGTTTTTTGGGGGGGAGAGAGAATATTCAATCATTTAAAATAGTTTAAACCACAGTGTAAAGCATGGGTGTGGAGGGTGTCATTACACAGTTTAAACATTAGGTGGCCCTGTACTTGATGGAGAAAGGAATATTTTATGGGAATTACCAGTAAAAGAGAATCCATAAAATTCTTGCTTTCCTCCTGACTGTTTTTTTAATCCTCCACGATATCTCAGGGAGCTCAATAGGACATCTTCATTTAAAAAAAAAAATTACCAGTCATATTTCCCAAAACAAAATTAAGGTTCTTTTGAGTTGTCAATGATTGTCTCAGAAACAGAAATCTACACAAATACTTCACAGATTCTAAGCTAATGTGACAAGAAAGCACTACGTGAAAACAAAGGGAGGCATTCAGTAAAAAGAGTTTCCCTCAAGCATCACTGAAAGAGAAGCAGGTTTTTACAAAGATACAAAAAAAGGACAAATTTACAAAGCCATCAACAGCTTAGATTGTATTTGCCACAATTTATAAATATTCATTGGATTATTTCATTCATCAGCAAGGTCAGCCTGGAGAACGTAACTTGCACTGCAGTTGCTAAGCAGCTTCAGGAACAATTAATGGGAATCGAACTGTAGGATCTGTGTGCACTGAGGTATGAAAACCTAACCCTGAGACCCTGAAGTCAGCCACAGATGGATTAAGGAGTTTTTTTTCAGCTTCTTTATTAATTAACTTGATTTAAAAATATCTGCATGTCCAACAGCAAAAATGCCTATAATATTAACTGGGAATTATTTTTCAAAAGGATTTTTTTCTAAAAAAAAAAAAAGCTGTTCCAGTATTTTTGGAAGTATCCTTGACATCAATGTAAGGTTGAATTCCAAGGGGGTTCCATCTTCTGTGGAGCTTGCCTTCAAAACAAAAAAATCCTCTACCAAATTGAGACTTGGTGCATTATGCTTCCTTTTGCTGCTTTTATGTTGGTTTTAAAGTTGTTTTACACTGTTTGACACTGCAGGGGTGTCAAAGTCAATTTCGTTGAGGGCCGCATCAGGGTTGTGTTTGACCTCGGAGGGTCGGAGGCGTGGCTGGGGGTGTGTGGCCAGGATGGGCATGACAGCACTCAGCCTCCTGCAGCACTCTGCCAGCCAAAACGGGGCGCATGGGTTAATTACAAAATGTGGGCTTTGCTTTGTGACATCCAGATCCAGCGAGCAAGGGGTGTGAACTGCAAAGAAAATACACTTTTGTTTGGTTATGAAGAAATATCCCCAAAGTCAGATGTAGACTAAATGTAGACTGACTTTTAGCTACACACCTCCCCAGCAAACAGCAAATTTTGAAGCTCCAGGTAAAGAGGATTCATTTTAGGATGAGTAACCACAGTTTGCATGTTGGGAATGCTGGGAAACTCTGTATTTTAAAGAACATTTGAGGGAGGGGTTTAGAATAGCCTTTCTCTGCCTGAGGCTGTAGAGACCTGGCACCAATCAAAACACTTTTTGTGAAGCAACTGATCAACACTGACAGGGTAAGCCACTAGTATATGAAAATAAGAGCAAACTCCACTCCCTTCTACTACTGATGATGTTACCTAGTTTGGTAATGAAACATCTGTAAGAAAACCATCAAGCTCAGAGAGCACCAAGGATCCCACAGTTTAACCTTGAGCTACAAATATTCTCTTCTATCGCTTCTTTCTTTTCTTTCTTTCTTTCTTTCTTTCTTTCTTTCTTTCTTTCTTTCTTTCAGAGCCTTGTGATGGTGTGATGGCTCCCAGTGTCTTTCATTCTAAATTTTGATATGATTTCTGTAAATAAGGAATGTAGAATTATAATGGCTGAGTCTTTGATCCTTCATACATCAAAAAAATACAAAGCTAAGGGATAAACAAATAAAAAACAGATTTGAAAAAAGAAAAGGCTCAGGAAAGAAAAAGTGAAAGTGTAAGAAAGAAAGAAAGAAAGGAAAAGAAGGAAAACCGAAAAAGAATGACTTCCAACTTTCTTTGGTACAGATATAAGTAAAAAATATATCAAACTCTTATTCTAAGATTATGCATGCAGTATATACCTGTTATAGGATAATTTGAGTCACAATTGTGAAGAGAGAAGCTACACTGTTGTTATTATTATTGGCCATGTCTGGCTCAAAAAGTGCCATTATATACATAAATGGAGTCGTTCTCGTAGTTCTAAAGATTGCTTTCCACACTCATTTAGGATCCAAATTGAGAGCTTTCACCCAGTTCTATTGACAGTACTTAAAAGCAGTCAAAAAGTTTAGTGTGATTATTTACCCACCCCTGTTGTCTATCCATCTTCCCTGACTTCCAGGTCAGAAATTGAGTTTTTGTTCTTTGCTTTAAAGCTTTAGACTTAAACCCCCTGCAATCAATCTCTTCCATACCTTTTCATCACCAGCAATCAAAAACTCAAGAGATTACCAACTACCTTCAGGCAATCCACTAAAATCCAGAACAGAAAAGCAGCTACCTCATCTTTCCATTTCTTTCACTTTAGTCTTTAATTTTCCACACCCAGGTAGTGACATGTAATCATGTGCCATTTCAAACTCTTGAATCCTTGCCAAAAACCATTTTTCAGTTTTGATATTGTGAATTACTTGAAGTAAAACAAGTTTATAGTTTGTGCCTGATCCCTGTACCCTCCCTGAACTATGGTCAACAGACCTAAACAATTCTACATTAGCTAGTCTGGTATTAGTGACTGAGATAATGAATGAAACTTGAACTGGATTCAAGTCATCCTCCACCACAGAAACACACTTTCTGTGTGTTTGCTTTCTGTGTGTTTGATCTAGTTGCTAGATCAACTAGTAACAAACAACACTAGACTCAACAATTGCCTCGATCTCATCTTCTGCAACAGTCTACACTCAATTTATGGACTACAAATAAAAGAACCCTTTTCCAACAGTGACCACAGCATGATTGAGTTTTGTCTTAATATACGTCCTTATAAAAATCAACATAATGATAGGATAACCAATTATAACTTTAAAAAAGCCAACTATGATAACATAGACACTGACCTCTCATCTCTTGATTGGCAAATACTATTCTCTGGCTGTAATACTATCGAAGACTACTACAATATCTTTTTGCTCGAAATCAAAAGAGTCATCAAACTATACGTACCACTAATAACCACCAAAACCAAGAAAAACAAATTACCCATAAAAATAAGGAAGCTTCAATCCAAAAAAAGATCTCTTTGGTGAAAAAACAAAACTGGCTACGTTGCTAACTTTAAAAGCCGCTACAAAAATCTATGCCACCAAATAAAGACTGAATGCACCAATTATCACATTAATCAAGAAGAAAACCTTTTACACACGAAATCCACCCGCGCCTTCTAGAATTTTGTAAACACCAAACTTAAAGACTCGAGAATCATCCCACCCCTAAAAGGGCTTAATGGGAAAGACTCTAATGATGAAGCCGTTAAGGCCAACCTCTTCAACACATTCTTCAGTTCAGTCTCT
>QLTV01002419.1:6656388-6667100 GCA_003457575.1 Thermophis baileyi | reverse complement strand
CTACTTCAGCTGCAACCCCAACAATACACGAGCACACACTAGATACAAACTTAATGTAAAGCGCTCCAAACTCGACTGCAGGAAATATGACTTCAGCAACAGAGTGATCAATGCCTGGAATTCACTACCTGACTCTGTGGTTTCTTCCCCAAACCCAAAAAACTTTAACCTTAGACTGTCTACTGTCGACCTCACCCCATTCCTAAGAGGTCTGTAAGGGGCGTGCATAAGCGCACCATCGTGCCTACCGTCCCTATCCTACTGTCCTATTGTCCTCATCTATCTGTATTCACTTTGATTATGTTTATGTTTATACCTATACCTGCTATCTTGTACATGTTTGACAAACAAATAAATAAATAAAAATAAATAAATAAATAAAACTAGGGGGGGGGGCTCTGAGGCTTCCTTTTTCAACCCAATCTACTTCACCTGGTTGTTGCTGTAGAAATAGAATGAAGGACCATCCCTGTATAACTGCCTTGAAAAACAGGATAAAAGGCAGGATTCAGAAAATGGAATGGAATAGCTATAATGCCTGTCATTTCTGCCCAACTGTACATAAGGCTAACTTCTTGGGAGGTGGGGCAAACTAAGCCATTAGTGGGTAGCTATGGGTAGCTATGGGGCTAGACAGAGAAGGCTTCCCACAGTGTGCATGCGGGGGTCAGGATGGAGTCATCTCAAACTGTGAGATGGATTGAAAATAAATTTGATTAATAACAACAACAACAACAACAACAACAACAACAACAACAACGATGATATCTGGATAGTGGATGTGGCAGTACCTGGAGGCAGCAAAATAGAAGAGAAAGAACTGGAGAAGATCACAAAATATAAAGACCTGCAAACAGAAATAGAAGGACTGTGGTAGAAGCAAGCAAAGTTAGTCCCATTAGTCATAGGCTCCTTGGGTACAATCCAAAAACAACTGGAGCACCACTTGAACATCATCAGCATTGACAAATTCACCATCGGTCAATTGCAAAAGGCAGCTTTACTCAGAACAGCTTACAACCTGTGGACGATATCTGTAATACCATCAAACATCCACATTTGCCTATCCCAGGTCCTTGAAAAGGATTTGACAGACAAAACTGCCAAATCCAGTCTGAACATCTGTCTATGTGATGAATCATCATCATAATAATGGAGTGGAGTGTAACATCTCTAGCTCAGTTTTCCCGTCTGTGAGCAATAGCTCCCCGCCTTAAGTTTACACACTTATGCTTCTGGCTGACATCGCTACATGCTCTTAGCAGGGTAGTGCTGATGCCCCTTTGTCCACGTAATGTGTGAATGTCCTTGGGGAAAGAGGGGAAGAGATGCTGCTAGGAAAAAAAATCAGATAAGAGAAGCAGGAGACTGCAGTTGTTAAGGGTCAGAGAAAGAAACTTAGGAAGGATCTGGCCTAATGGATCAAACTGTTAAAAGTATAGTGGGAAGTTTGTGCTTTCAGGTTTGCAAGATTCTGATGATGTAAACTTACAGTAAAGTAGAATTAGTTCATCTTGTCATGTTTCCTGTCTGTTTTACCAGACAGGCCATATAAGTATGCTGCCGCCATGTCTTATTGAAGGCCATCAGAAAGGCTGACTAGATAATGACTAGAAGGTCATTCACAGCAGGAGGAATTGACTTTTGCTTTGCTGTGTTAACAACAGTGGGGGGGAAAAACTGGCCCCAAGTAAGCCTAGTAAAATAGATCCAAATCCAGAGACCACCTGTCTTTGAACTTTTTGTGGAGAGTATCAAATTTCTATTCTAGTATTTGTGGAGTATTCTAGGGGATAGAATGTTTGAGTTAGACTATGTTTCTTTAAGTGGTAAGACTAAAGAAGAAGAATGGAGAACATTTTGGTGGCCAGGGATTTTGATAACACTGCTAGTCCTCAACTTATAACAGTTCATTTAGTGACCGCTCAAAGTCACAACGGCACTGAAAAGTTACTTATGACCATTTTTCATACTTACGACCATTGCAGCATCCCCATGGTCACATGATCGAAATTCAGACGCTTGGCAACTGACTCATATTTATGACGATTGCAGTATCCCCGGGGTCATGTGATCACCTTTTGTAACCTTCTGACAAGCAAAGTCAATAGGGAAGCCAGATTCGTTTAACAACTGTGTTACTAATTTAACAACTGCAGTGATTCACTTAACAACTGTGGCAAAAAAATGGGCCAAAACTCACTTAGCAAATGTTTCACTTAGCAAGACAAATTTTGGGCTCAATTGTGGTCATAGGTCGAGGACTACCTGTATTGAGGAAGAAAAATCAGAGTTACATCTTCTGATCCCATCAGATCCAGCAGGTGAGGTATGTTATGGATCCCATACACTAAAGAATATCATCTGACAGGCCTCTTGGAACAGCATCATACCCCAGAAATTAAGGTTGTCCCCTAGGCTTTTTGTTTTTAGGAAGAAACATGACTGTGTCATCATGTCAGGGGATGCAGTAATAGAGGCCTTTTCAGAGGGTTGTACTGAATGGGATGTCTGGCTGTACAGTATTCACCTGCTGTTATTATTCTGTACTCAGTCGAGCTTTTAATGGTGTTTTAACATGATTGTATGCTTGTTGCATTTATTTATATTTTATTTTGTTGTTTTAATTGCTATAAGCCACCCAGTGTTGCATAAGTGAAATGAGCAGCTACATAAGATAGATAGATAGATAGATAGATAGATAGATAGATAGATAGATAGATAGATAGATAGATAGATAGATAGATAGATAGATAGATAGAAAAGACAGACAGACAGATAAGATAGATGATAGATCGATAGATAGAGACAGACAAACAGACAGACAGACAGACAGACAGACAGACAGACAGACAGACAGACAGACAGACAGACAGACAGACAGACAGACAGACAGACAATATAGTAAACAGAGGAGTGATGTAAAGTAGTTAGATGTACATCACATATACTGGGCTTTTGTATATAAAGCTTAGTCAGGAGCCCACCTAAATAGCATAAACGTTTCCAAAGTGGAGAAGTTGCAAAGCTTCTAACAGGCTAAGGATAATATTTTAAACTGTTAAGGAAAAAAAACACGATTATTTGATTTATATGAGTAACTTTGAATAGGTAGCTGATGTCCAAGTTTCCATCTTACAATGGATAGGAGCTCAGATAATTCAGTATTAAATACTTGTTTTCTGACCATTGCTTTAGCCCCTCTCAAATCCTAGGGGAAATGAAAATCGAGTGAAAAGCTTAGTTACCCAGTTCCTCTTCAACAGCTGCTTTCCAGTGGTTTAATTCCATCTTGAAATGTTTATGGTGCCAAGGATCCAAAGGAGATTAGTTTAAGCCAGTAGCTTAAGAATACATCAGTATGCAGGTCTTTAGAGAGGCTATCCATAACTCCCAGCACAAGGAAGCTTTTGAAATGTACTGGACCATCCCAAATATAATTTAATTTTTTTACTATATAATATTTAGTAGTCAGTAAGCTTTCTAGATACATGTGCATATACTATTTCAGCAACTTTAACTTAAATGCAGGCAGGATAAAATTACCACCTAAAGAAATATAGGCCTAGTGCAGGGCTGTCAAACTCCTGGCCCGCGGACCGGATGCGTCACGTGCTGGCCACACCCACACCCGGTTTAGCGAAATGGAAAAAAGTTCCGATACGTCACGTGACGATGCCGTGATGCCGTGAGTTTGACACCCCTGGCCTAGTGCTTCTTTGAACTCTTTTTTTCCTGCAGACTTTACTTGTGTATTCCAGGTACTGAGACATGGAAAACAATCCTAAGGCGTTTGAATGTCATGGCTTGCTCCATATTATACCCAACAGAATAATCTATCATCTTTGTCCATGCCTCATATTTCTCCATAACTTCTCTTTTTTTAATTTATAACTAAATTAAAGCCAGACGAAGAAGTTTCTCTCCAAACATAAGAGAAGATCTGAAGCCCCCTTCTAAGGCTTTCCAAAATTGTTGAAAAGATCTGTATATGGGACCATAGCTATTGAATTGACTTGCTGGTAAATATAAGGAAATGAGTCTTACTTTTGGTTAAGGAGCGTACATAAAGTTGAACAAGAGGGGAGTCAATATGTAGCTTTGCTTAAAAAATTTTTGCAGTAGGAATTAGATGAAGGAATCTAATCCAATTAGATATATTTGTCTTGGAGATTGTATCTAACTTGCACAGAGGTGTTGTCATATATGAACTTAATTAGCAGTAACAGTAATAGAAAATTGTTCAGCTTTTTCTACTCAGCTTGTCTCTGGGAATTGAGTTAAATGCGGACTTTGTTTTTAAAGATGACATAAATGATCCTTATGAAATACTACAGTATTTCTTAACTCAGTAATGCAAAAATAGACATTGATCTATTGTTGATCTCCTTCTCCTGAGCCCAACCAGTTCCTTTGCTAAAAGAATATTAACTTTTTCTATCCAATCTAAAAATTTCCCATGGAGATGACTCACATAAGATTATTCTGATACATGGGTACAGCTGGTTGAATCAGTTCCAATCCCCTTTTTATGGGGGAATCAACAGTGGAATGTCCCTAACCTTAGAAAATTACAGATTATAATCTAGGCACAGTATGATGCAACATTCCAGTCCAACAGTGAATTTTGGTTGAACTAATTCAGGTAAATCAAATCCATTGCTTTTCCCATTTTTCATTGCCACAATTTTATTTATTTACTAAGCTTATATCCCGCCTTTATTTTGTGTAATTCAAGCTATACATAATGCTGCCTTCTTCTATTTTTCCCCAAACAACAAACTTTAAGGTAAGCTGGGCTGAGAGTGAGTCACTGGCCCAAAGTCACCCAACCAGTTTCTTTGCCTGAGGAAGGGCTATAATTCATGGTTTCCCAGATTTTAGTGAAGCATATTAACCACTACAGCAAACTGGCACTCTAGTACAATCAATGCTGTATTCCCCCCCTCTCCCCCCCCCCATTTATTTATTTTGTTGCCGTTTCACCAAAAATAAAATGTAACATCAAACCAAAAAACAATTGGCTTTTTTCTATTTTAAATGGGTAACAGAGAATCCGTTTGGTGCAGTGGTTATGGCATCAGGCTAGAAACCAGGAGTTCTAGTTCTGTCTTAGGCACAAAGCCAGTTAGGTGACCTTGGGCCAGTCAGTCTCAATCAGCCCTAGAAAGGAAGCAAAGGCTTTGAAAAATCTTCTGAAAAAGGAATTAGTCCAGGCAGTCACCAGGAATAAAAAATCACTCAAAGGCACCAAAAACAAACACATGGACCAATAAAACATTAAAGTCATTCTTATCAGTGGTGGGTTGCTGCCGGTTCAGACCAGTTCTTTAGAACCGGTAGCTCAGACTCCAAGCCGAGAGAGAACCGGTTCTCTGTATCTGTGAAAGGGGGCGCACCCGCCCGCCCCTGGGTTATACTGACCTTTATCTCTGCTTCCGAAGCCCAGCTGATCAGGGGCGGCAGATTGAATTGCCGCTCCACAGCTGTTTTCCGTGCTCCTTGCCTAGTTTGCAACGCGGAAGTTCTATTTCCTCTGAACTGCGCACGCACGCGCAGCGAAGTGCGCACTCAGCGAACCGGTTGTAAAGCCGGTAGCAACCCACCACTGATTCTTATACCTGTTCTTAAATAACATCTAGACTTACTCTCTGGTCTTTTGGAATTTCTCCAATGTGTAACAGTTGACCAGATGAATGAAACAAATGAGTAAATAAATTTCACTCTTGGTTTTTAAACAGTGGAAGATGATCTCTAGGTAGTTCAGATCTTCAGCTATCTAATCTACTACAGTACTCTGCATTGACAGACTTGGGACAGATGTTTTTCCCAACCTTTCCTATATTGTCAGATACATATCATTCAAAAATTGCTCTTCCCATACCTTGAGTCACTGCTAATGCAACGCTACTGGTATATTTGGCTTCTTCCTCCCACCTCCTTAGTTGCTTATCAGTAGAGACGCATGAGCGAGGTAAAACTGAATCAATCAAGAGATTCTTGTTTAACTGGATAATACTGCAGAACATAATTACAACTGACTGGGACAAAGCATAATTTTAATGTGATGAACACCTATTAACAGCTTTATAAATAATCTTGTTTAACTCAGTTGTCACACAATAAAATAACTGGTGCTTGTCATCCTATAAATCCAATTATCTCTGCCTTTTGAAAATCTAAACAGACCAATGTCATTAGCCAGCCTTTAAAGGTCTAAGAAATGTATTTGTTGTAAATCTTTGTATTCTGTATTTTTTCTCTCTTGGTTTAAACTATAAACTCCTCCAAAATGTTTATAATTTGAAAAACAGATATAATTCAAATATCTAAATCATCCTTAGAGGACCTCCTGCTCACTTGCTCTCCAGTATTCCAACTCTTCAACCCCAGTATTAATATGGGTTCAACATTTTAGACTTTCCTGATGTTGTACCCTCTGAATCCATAAACATGATACCTCTCATCATCAACAATCAGCATAGCCCGTCATGGACCACATTTAGGGAAGGATGAGATCAGCAGCTACAAGAAGTTACCATTTTAAACTTTATCCTACTGGAGTTAAGCAGGAAAGGGACAGGGTTTTGATCTTCCTTAGGTTCTGTTCATTTAATATAAATGGGTAGTGTACATATGTGCACCAACTGTTAGATTCAAGACATCATTCTTTCTGATCTTTATTTCATTTCATCTCTGCTGTCTCCTCTTGTTTGGTCTTCCTCTCACTCATTTTGCATTACACCTTTGCATTTTTCTCCCTTTTTTTTTCTCCCTTTAATGCTGGCATATGCAATCTTCCCCACAAGGGAAAAGCTAAGGCTTAAAGCAGATTAACAGTCTTGGCAACTAAGAGTTGCCAGTTTCCTCATTAAAACAATAGAGCAATTAACCTTGTCTAAACTTGTGTCAATCCAATAAAGTAGATTGGCCTAAGACATCAAAGCTACATGAGCCTGTCCTTCAAGGCCATTCTGTCTTCCTGCTACATCTAGGGAGATAAGCAGGGTAGGGCCTTCTTAGTACTTGGACAGGAGACCACTTGGGAATCCCAGGGCTGTATGGTCTCTTGGGAGTCAAAAGAATATTCCAAATGAATGCAAACATTTTCTCACGGTTGCCAAAACAAAAACAAAAAAAACCCAACCCACCTCTACGGATGTGCCCATGAATGACACTCGAAGGAGATTTTAATTTGAAACAGAAGTTATTACTCTTCTGGAAACAAAGGCAAATCCAGACTGTGAAATACGAACGTATTATTTGCTCTAGAATCAGAAAGATCAAACTGTGACTGGCTACCTCATTAAATAAGAGATTAAAAGAGATTAACACAGCAGCCTCTTTATCTCTTTAAGGTTTGCTGAAAGGTGAGAAATAATGCATTTTAATCTTCCTCCATACCAGAAGCTCCTTTTTTTTTACTAGAAGCAAAATGATAATTTGTAAGAACTTTTTACAAAAAAAAAAAAAAGTTAACAGGGTATTATCTAATATCAGTAAAATCAGTCCTATAAGGCCTGAATTCCATCCTCCTCAACAGGGAATTATTTATTTTCTTATTTATCTATTCAACAAGACCCTTGAATGGTTTTATTATGAGCCTGCCTCAGAGGCAGCCAAAGCCTCAATCCCCAGGTGCAACAGAGTAATTCAGAACAGATTACCATTTAACCAATGTGGAGAAGACACTTCTAAACCCATTTAATTTCAATTTCAGCTGCCTTAACATAATTCCATCCCTGATCTCTTTCTTTAAAGCTCCAGCAAAGACTAGCTTTATTACACCTGTGGCCAAATTAAACCAAACATTCATTATTTATGTCAGGAGATGGCAACATGGCACTCACAGATACTTGTAATATCCCTGGATGGTACCTGCAGATCTTTAAAATTAAATATTTTAAAAACCCTCAAATCATGACCTTTGAAAATGTTCCAAAAGTGTTATACCTATATCTTGTACAATGTCAACATTCTTGCCTGAAATTAGTCAAGTATTAAACAGGGTTCCTATTCTTCCACATTACTAAATGCTGTACTTTATTTACTTTATGCTGTGGCACCAAATAAGTTTTGCAAAATTTTAAGAACTGAGAAAGACCATCAATATGCAGCAAGTACCAAAATCATGAGCTGCATATTGCACAGCGTCTACTGTATACCTTTTACAGGCTGTCTGACTAATGGCAACAGAGAAAAGTCTACACTAGAGACAAGACACATTCATATATTGCTCTAAGATTCAATTGTGAATTTTCTTGCTCTTGCCACAGCAGTTGTTAGATTAAAATTTCTTAACTTCCTACCATTGGCCATGCCAGCTGGGGATGATGGGAGCTGTAGGTCAACATCTAAAAACTCAAAGTTAGAGTTGCAAAAGGAACTGGAACTGGTGGAGTTAGAGCTTTAGTAATTCTTACTATATAGAGTAAAAGTAAATTAGTATCTTCCTCAAAGACTAAGATAAAGTGAAATAAACATTTCACTTTTAGCCAAGTTTTGCTTTTAGCCAAGGATTGGCAAATAAGAATTGTCTCTGGTAGGGGACAGCTGAAGTACAAACACCAACCTCTTTTAAACCATTTGATATGAACTGGTACATAACATTTAGCTGAAGCAAGCTACCACATGCTGTGGGTTTTAAATGTTACAAGAGAGCTGGACAGATACGCAAGTCCTAAACCTACTCTAAAATATCTACAGGGCACCTGCATATAATTTTGAATGTTTGAACTGACACTCCTGAAAATCTCTATCAGAATTATATGAAAACACAACTATTGCGGCCCCAACTAGCAAAGGAAAGCTCAATACCGTATTGGTTGGAAACATGCAGAAGAGGCCTTCATCCTACCGTGGATAGACAGGCTAGAATGATGATGATGATGATGATGATGATGATGATGATGATGATGATGATGATGATGATGATGGTGATGATAACAGAACTGGTTTATGGTGGCTCGTTTATGTTCCAGATCGCATCTAAGATTGCCATTAACAAGGCCTGCATTCTCTATAACAAGGGTCCCCAACCCCCAGTCCACGACATGCCAGAAACCGGGCCACGCAAACAAGCAAAGCCCCATCCATCGGATGCAGACAGTATGCAAAACCACACCCCCTTCGGTCCGTGGAAAAACCTCTCTCCATGGAACAGGTCCCTGGTACCCAAAAAGTTGCAGGATACTGCTCTAGTCTATAAAATACAAATTATCTGTCAAATCAGACTGGACCCAGTGTAATATTATGAAAATTTCCATGTTGGTTTTTTAACAGCATAAATAATTTGCTCCTGAGTTCTTTCAGATGTTTTTGTTTGCTCCCAGTTTAGTCTACAGTAATGGCACTTCCTGGTGTACAACTTCAGGTAGAGCCTGAAGAAAATATAAAACTTATGCCGTGCAAAGTTCTAGGAAATCAAAAGTTTACCAGCATGGTGGTGATACAAACCTCATAGGACCATCCCAAGTATCAAGAAAAAAAATGAGACTATTGCTTCAGGAAGCAGATTCTGGGGTAAAGGGTATGGTGTTGCTTAAATGACTAGTGCTTAAATTTATAATATTTTTGCTGTATTAAACTTATTCCTATAGGAGGACTCAGGAGATTTTTACATCTTAGACACAGCTAAATTTGCAGCGAAGGGCCTGTTTGGTATTCTGCCCATTTGGAGCCAATTCAATGGAAAAATGCTTTTTCCTTCCAAGATGAGTGAAATTCCTTTCCCCAAAGGATAACATGAAGTTTCCAACCAATTGTAGGGCATGCCATGGCTGTATTATTATTATTATTCCTGAGGCAAAATGGGGCATTTTTAGAAATCTGCTTTCTAAAGCTCCTCCTTCATCCCATTCAGTGACATAGGGCTACCTGATCTGGGCAACAGAAATGCAAATAACTACTAAAGGGCAGCAAGAAGTTAAGAGGATTCAGTGTCTATCCACTGCCACCTACTCATTATCCAGATTTTGGCACCCCAGGTTAGGAAGCCTTATACAGTAGTAGGACTCGACTTACCAAAATTGTGAAAGAAATATAAATAGTCAGATTAACTTTCTCCCGATATGTCTGGCTAGCGCTGCATTCAGCATACTGCCCTGCCTCCATTGTCTATATCAGGTAATCTCCCATTTCTTTCTTTCAAATTAACTATGACAAATTGCATAGGCTTTCTCCTTTGAGCTTCAACTCTGCTTTCTTCTCTTTGCCACACAAAAGGACATGCATATTTTAGCTGCTTAGCAAAAAAAAGGGGGGGGAGCTTAGTGAGGTCATTCAAGATGCCACCATCCTTTCTGTTTTCATTCAAAGGTTGTGATGCCTTGGTATTAAAGACATTTAATCCGCTGGCCAAACTTTTCAGCATAAGAGTCTTCTTGAATTCTGAGATTCCATCCTGTCTTTAACTTTCTGCCTTCTCTTTTTCTTTGATAAAAACCAAACCAGACCAAACCCTTCTGAGTTTACCAAATCAAGATGTAGATCTGGTATTGAAGCCTGAGAGGAATGCACAGCACTACATCAACATGGCTAGAGCACACTTCAGAGATAAAACTGGTGCGGTCACCAAGTATATATTCAGTTCAAGAGTATCTACATCACCACACACATATTTTATGGGGCAATCATCCTCAACCTGGTGTGTTCTTGGTATGTCAGATTGCAATTCTAATTTTTGTTCAATGGAAAAGAGGGGAGGGGAGGGG